>MKYW01000003.1:1207457-1290841 GCA_015776835.1 Aphidius ervi | reverse complement strand
AAAAAAAAGGTGATTTCAATTTTTCTTTTTTTTTTTTTTTACTATGAGTAATAGAAATTGCTACATCACAGATGAGCCAAAAAAAGAAAAAGTATTTTTTCTAGTACAAATAGTTCTTGGGTTCTTCAGTTGGTTGACCACAAATACCATGATAATTTTTAGTCACAAGATTTCGACTACGACAATTTTCAATTTCCAAAAAACATTCATTACTATATGTTTTATCATCAGTACCACAAACTGGATCATAATATGGTGGACATATTTTTAAACATCCACGAAATTGAAAGCTTTGAAGACATCTTTTCATGGGAACAACATATACATGTTTTCTGTAATAAAAATAAATATATAATTATATATTTTTTTATAATTATTATTATTTTAAATATAATAGAGTTGCATGACTTTCGTGTCACTCACCCGCAATTGTCCCTTTTCATCTCACACTCGTTGCGATAAAGTTTGTTGTCAGAACCGCAGACAAACTGCCGTTCTTCACTGCATATCTGATTGCAAAGTGCAGTGGTGGGACAATGCTGTGCTGGTACTCGAACTACCCTCTGACCACAAGTATCTCGTCGCAGATGACACAAAGATCTAAAGATAATTATATACCGTTGATTTATAAAGTTTAAAAGANCTGTGCTGGTACTCGAACTACCCTCTGACCACAAGTATCTCGTCGCAGATGACACAAAGATCTAAAGATAATTATATACCGTTGATTTATAAATTTTAAAAGAAGAAAAAAAAAAACAAAAACAAAAATTCATTTGAATATTTATTAAATATATTATTTGCCATATATTAAAATTAGTTTATTCAATTAACAATATACATTACCTATAAACATTTCCATCACTACCACAAACTGGTTTTTCAGATACATCGTTACAATCATCTGGACAATCCTCAGTTTCTTTCAAGGTCGTGCATTCACCAACATGTGCTAGTTGAATTCCTTTCCTGTTAATATAAATATTAATAAATATATTTTAACTGTTAAAATTATTATCAATAATTTAAATAAATAAATTGTTACAAACATGCATATGGCAATGTTGAGATGACACTGATTTGTATATGTATTTGCATCACTACCACAAACAGCATCAACTTCATTACTACATTTTTTTTTTTGCTTCATACATTTTGTCATTCTTGTTTGGCATTTATCAAAATCAACAACTGTTATTTTTCTTCTTGATTGTCTGGAAAGTAAATAATTTTATATTTCATTTCATTTTTTTCCTTCAAATAAATTATGTTAAATAATATTTATTTTAAAATTATTATTATTATATATATTATTTACCCGCAATTTAACATATGCATTTCACATTCATTTCTGTATATACTTCCATCAGATCCACAAACTTGTATTTCTGTTTCATTTTTACAATCAAGAGGACAAGAAGAAGCAACACTACCAGATGTTCTTTCTCGGGTCACACAGAATGACATTGGTACTTCAAATACATGTTTACTAAAAATTAATCAAACAAGTAATAATAATAATAATTAAATCATGTAACAATTGTTTATTTTTATATAACATGATGCATCAGTTAATGGGCTGTTTAAACAATGATAATTAGCATTATTAAGGTTGTTGACTCGACATGAACGATTTTTTTATTTATATATTTTCTTTTTTTTTTTTTTTTGCTTTAGCCCCACCTAACTATGATCAAAATGTAAGTTAAGAACTTGCTCGTCCTTTTAACTCATGAATTATTCATTTATTTCGGATTAGAGTTGTAAAATGAAAGTCAAGGTACCCATTTGATAATTTTTTTTTTTTTATTTTTTAAGAAGGGGAATTTAAGTTGAGTTTGTACACGAACAAAATAAGATAAAATCTTTGTATTTTGCCACCGTAACAACTGATCTTCTCGTTTTAATTAAAAAAAATTAATATGATAAAAAAAAAAATATAAAATAAACTGCTCTTTTTTTTCACTTACCCGCAGTTCTTTGCCCGCATTTTACATGTATTCGCATAAAGAATTCCATCACTACCGCATGCCGGTTTGGCTCCCCGCCAACAGGTCTCTCGGCAGTGTCTCGTTGTTTGACAATGTTTTTTGTTTGTTCTTACCACTCCTTGTCTGAAATATAATAATATTCAAATTTAACACATATGTAATCATGAGTTTTCTTATTTATAGCTTTTTTTTTTCAAATTCTTCTTCTTTCTTTGTTTTTTTTTTTTTTTTCTTTCGCTGAATTATTTTCAATGCTGTTGTTGTCAGGTATATGTATGAAAAAAAAATATAGAAAACGTTATTTTCAGAAAATACAACTCATAAATCTAGTGTAACTGGATCAAACAATTGCAAAGAAAAAAAAAATTGACTCATAGAATTAGATTTCTCCTGACAAATTACAAGTTAAAAGTATAAATTTCTTTAGAATTTATTTATCTTTATTTTTTTTAAAGATAAATTTACAACTGTCTTGTCACTTTAATAGTAATATCTGATTAAAAATAAATCATTCAATTAAATTTACTCGTGTTAATTATTGCAAGACATGAACAACGGTATTTTATCAATTTTCAACGATACTTATATTTAATTATTTTTTTTTTTTTACTTTACTAACTGCAAATTAACAATAAAAAAATTGAAAGAATATATATCAGATATTATTAACACAGTAATAATAAATAAATATAAGAAAATAAGATGCTTTGATAAACCAGTAAATAATGTAAAATAAAAGCGAGTAAAAAAAAATATTAAATATATATATTCATACCTGCATGTTAAAAGTTTCATAAGACATGTATTTTTGTAAACATTTCCATCACTTCCGCAAACCGGTCCATCAAGTGGTGCCAATTCACAAGATACTGGACAATTTTCTCTGTGTGCTGATATATTATTACACTGTCCAAGATGAGACAATTCAATACCAACTCTACACATCTCAACCCTTAACATACACTTGTTGAGATAAGTACGTCCATCAGTACCACATACTGCATCCTGATCAGATGAACAACGATGCTCACATTTGCTACCTGCTGATCTTAGACAAGCTGTTTTTTCTTTATCAACAGAAATCCCTGTTGAAAAAAAAATATATATAAATACAAACACAAATCAATTGTCAATTTTGATAAATTATAAAAATAAATTCATTTATAATAAGATACTAATTTAGATCTTCCGGTAATGATTATTATTTAATTTATTGTATTTTATAAACTGTATTTTTTAGCAATTATTATAATAACATAAAATCAAGTATGTGTAATAGTAATAACTATCAGTTTCAGGTACTTTACCTTTTCCGCAAGAAGTTTTCTTCCGCATTTCGCATTCTGAAGCGTATATAATACCATCACTACTGCATACCGGCTCTCCACCAATTTGACATATCCGTGGACACTGACCTCCAAGTAGTTCTACAAAAAAAAATGTATATATGTTATAAATAAATTTAATAATTAATTATATTTTTTTTATTTTAGAAATAATTAATCAAAATTTCCATATGCAAAATCATTGTCTTTATATAATCATATTTTAGTTTTATTTTAATCATCATATATAATAATTATTTCCGGTTAATTTTATCTCAAGTCTGATCAGCTTGTATCGTCCTTCAGTGTATATATATTTATAAAATATATATATAGACAGAGCTATACGGTATTGAAGTCGCGCAAAACTCTGTAAACTTTGTCTCGGTCCAGCGATCCGTGGGTCTATTGCACTTATGGATTTACAACTCTCTCTTCTTTATTTCTTAACTTAAGTAATAAATAAACAAGTAATAGAATCTCGATTAACAGTTATCGTTAATCCGATAGATATGCGGAAACTCCCAAGTTTAAAAAATATATAGAAAAAAAAATTTAAAATACACTGATCATCCGCAGGGCTGAATTGTTAAATTGCATTGATTTAAAATATAGAAAATATAATGATATTTAATTTAAGCGTGATAATGAAAAAATAGTATCAGCTGCTGTGTAAAATTTATAAACCGTTATTATTTAAATAAAAAAAATTACATTTTAAAAATACAATAAATGTTGAAATAAATTGTTAACATAAAAATTAATTAATCAAATAAAATATTTTTTTTTAATTAAAAAAAAAATATATAAATTATTCTATTTTTTATTTTAAATTTAAAAAAAAAAAATAATTGACGTATTATTTTTTTAAAAATGAAAAAAATTAAAATTGTTTTATATGAAAATTTAGTTTGAATTTTATTTTGCAATAAAATATTTTATGTATATTAATTAAAATAAAATGCATTTAATGGATAAATTTTTTATTTATATAAAATTAGTTTAACGACAGCTAAAATCAATTTAAAAAACATTTTAGCATAATTAGGTTAATTGAACTGGCTATTAATAGTTAATACCAGTTTAAAATACAATAACAAGTATAAATAATTTTTTGATATTATTAATCTTTACAGCATTTAATCAACTTACTGGAATATAAAAATGATTAAAATTTACCAACGTCTATGTTGATATCTTAATTGAATTATTTTAAGTATTCACACAAGGACGTTAACATTTCTTCAACGACATTAAATTACCTTCATCAATAACATAAACAATTTTCTCACATTAAAAATATAAAAATAAATAATTTTCTTCCAATTAATGTGATAAAGTCTTGTGAGATTTTATCTGACTGAAAAACAACAACCTCATCATGTGTAAATTATATTTCAAAAAAAAAAATAAAATAATAATTACTTGATAATATCTGACAAAGGCCAAATAAACTTATCAAATTATTTGAATATAAAAGAGTTTATTTTTTTGTTTATTTATATTTTTGATTCAGTAGAATGAACATATACAGTGCTTGTATTTATTAGACCCAAACAAGGCTCGCCACACCCGCCAAAGTTCGTTTACTTTTTTCTTCCACGAAGTTGATTTATTTATCTTTTTTTTCACGTATATGAATGTATGTATTTTCAATGCTCGATTTTTTTTTCAGCTATATAATGAGGATGCTTGCACAAAGGATGCATTAGGGTAAGATTCAATCGAGCGATACAGTGGTCAGTGAACTCGCTAAAGTCTTTCATCCAAAAAAAAAAAAAAAAAAAACGAAAATGAATCCCTGCCTCCTTCATCATTCGATTATAATTTTCCATTTTTTTTTCCTTTCTCTCTTGTAGATTTAGTGAATTGAATGGAACAAGTGTCTAAAATAAAATAAATATTTAATTATATATATTTAATATATACTCAAGATTTTTATATTAAATTTAACATTTGCTCTGGAAGGACGACTGAGCATACTCATCCATGCGATGTGTGATTTTCACGGTTAATGGACTATCAGTAAATACAATCTTATTTCCTTGATGTAGACACTCGCATGCTTATTGTCCTGATAGTAATATATCGAAGTGACGTGTTCGAAGACCGTAAGAAAATAACACAGCACGACATTGGCTTGTAGCAAGAAAAAAAAAAACAACTAAAAAAAATATATATATCATGATATATAATATTGTGCATGAGTATAAATATATTTAAAAAATATCAATGATTTAAATGTGATAAAAAAAAATTCAAAAAAGATAATAAATAGCTAAGAAAATTATCAAGATATTATAGAGCAAATAATAAAAAATATTCGAGCAAATAATTTCGATGATTATAATTACAATTTATATTTTACAACAAGTAAATTTAATGAGACATAATGAGAATGATTGTGTATATAAATTAAGCATTATTGTTTGTCTTTTAAAATATTTTTTTTTTTTATGTATTTGACACCTGTGGTTTGAAACTGTATGTATGCCAGGCCCCCCCGATGAGTATATCAAGTTGGCACAGGTACCAACTGATCAAAGTAAAGTCGTAACATTTATGCTACGGCCAATCGAGTATCCCGTCCCATAAATCCTTGGTGATGATGGCAAGTGGCAACTAGTAAAGTGGAGTACTGGGGCGAAAAACTACCTCCCAGACTGTTGCTTGATCTCGACTTTCGTTGTAACCACAACTATATATACATTTCAAGTATTTTATTATATATAATACACCTATATATTCACAACGCATCCAAACATGCGCCTACAGGTATATATATTGATCCGTTAGATCGGAGAAATTTCGATCAAGTATATATTTTTTATTTTCAAGTATAATACATCGTTTAACTTTTACAATTTTTCTGATGATGATGGTCCTTCCCTCTTGTGTTTTTTTTTGTTCATTTTGTTTATATATATTTTATCACTGTAATTTAATCTTCATATAAGGTAAATTAAACCACCAAAAATTATATGTACACAAAGTTTTCAGGATAAATTAAATTTTGCAATATAAACCTGGTTTTCATCTGTATATATACAGTTAACCGAATTTACAATAACAGTAAGAAAAAAAAAAAAAAAAAATACCACACACAACCCTGATAAGTAAACAACTTTTTTTTTTATATAAATAAAATTTAAAGACATAAAATTCTCGTGCGAGGAATTTAAAATATAAAAAAAAAAAAGAAAAAAAAACAAATAAAGGCTTGTTAAAAAAAAAAAAATCAATCAAATTGTTTAAATAAATAAATAAATAAATAAATTTGTTATAAAATTTGTTTATTCATGTATATTATAGTTGATGACTTGTGCCACCGCAAAACTTGTGCAAATGGTGTGTGGTAATGACCGTGATGAGCAGCGGGCTTGTCCACCGCAACGACAACGACGACGAAGACAACCATGGCCTCGACCTTTACATATATATATATCTATATAATATTAAATCTTACCTACTTATTGCCTATTTATATACTTTTATCTCAAAAAAAAAGCATATGTATAAATAAAAATATTTCAATATGTATATTGAGTATCATCATTCAAAGTAACCATTAAACTATTCATTCTAATTTTATTAATTTTTATATTATAATTATCATTATTTGAACTCAATGATGATGATGATCAATTTTATATTATTTTAATCTTAAATATAAATGGCTTCATATGGGTTATTAGGTGCACAACACTATTAATCTTCGTTTTCTCTTCCAAGGCCACTTTTCAATCGGCCTTTTCATCCTTCACCTTGCTCTTTTTCATCGTCTCCTTTTGATATCCTCTTTCGTAGATATTAACTCTCATAGTCTCATGTACTTTCACATGGTAATATTCACCTTACCCCCTCAAATGATAAAAAAAAAAAAAAAACATGTACTTGTTGCAGGTGAAATCACGCGAGCTAAGTTAAATCAACAATGACTATAAATAATAATATTTTTTTTTTAAATATTATGTGGTATATTATAATAATAGTAAAAATGAAAAAAAAAAACAAAAAAATTAATGTTTATTGTTTAATGTACTATCACCTTTCTTTGTTATGATAATAGGATAATCACAGTTATTTTCACTTAATAGTTGATTTTATATATTATGTGTTGAGAGTTTCAATTTCTTTATTTATTTTTTTACTTTTTATTTTTTTACATGAATTAAAATTAAGGTATTGTATTAGATTATTCGTTTTATTTTATTATTATTTTTTTTTTGTTGTGTATTTAACTGAAAATTCGGGTCAAATAAATTGGTGGTAAAAATGAGAACATACAAGAGATAATGTCAAAATGAATAACTTACAAAGAGACGTGTAATTTTATGCTTTCAATGTGGTTGTTAATATATTTTTTCGTAGATATAAGTAGCATGACCTAGACACTTGGTAAATATATAGAATGTCGATGATAAATAAATAATAAAAATGTAAAAATATACAAACAAAAATAAAAACAAAAAGTAAATATTATTTTTTTTAAATAAAATAGTCATGTTTTCTGGGTCAGCAGTATGCTGAAAGACCATAATTTTAACTCTACGGATTTCCAACTCATTACACTAGTATGTACTCCATGACCGAGTAAGGTGTTTTTTTAAAAAAAAAAAAATCTTATCACTGGCAAATACCAAGTTGTATGTTAAACACACACACACGAAAAAAAAATATATATATATATTCAAGATAAAACAAAAAATAAATAAACAAATTTTTTATTATTATTTTTTCTTTGTCAGCTATACAAAATGTAGTGAAATCAGCATCACTAATTCTCAATATAAATGTTCCCACGTCCTCTGACAGTCATTTTAAAAGCTGTATACACTAGGTACATATAATACCTATCACCTTCATTTGTATGCCATTGAAGAAAGTATCCAACATTTTTAACACCGCAAAATGCCGTATAGTAAATGAACAAAAGGGAAAGATGAAAAGAAAAAGATGAACAATATATGAAAACCAAGAAGAGAAATTAAAGAAAAAAAAAAAAAACTATTGCAAAACAAAATTGTAAATTATATTTATGAATAACCGTTGCTGATGAGGAAAAAAAATTTGTCTCTTTTTTTCCGTAAACCACCTGGGATAAGAAAAAAAAATCAAGTTGACTGAATAATGTGATTTTAAACGATTAAAATTCACAGAGTAACAAAAAGTTGACTGGGTCTTCAGGTCACTGAAGTAAGTCAAAAAAAAAAAACGTCAAAGTTAATCTCAAAATTAGTATAAAGTTTCAAAAAAAATAAATAAATAAAT
Organism: Aphidius ervi; assembly: GCA_015776835.1. Classification (NCBI taxonomy): domain Eukaryota; kingdom Metazoa; phylum Arthropoda; class Insecta; order Hymenoptera; family Braconidae; genus Aphidius; species Aphidius ervi. The sequence goes on along the minus strand of MKYW01000003.1, from coordinate 1,282,254 downwards.
AAATTAAGCAATCAGTATGATCTGAGTCATCAAAATTATTGACCCTAACTCCAAACTTCATACATCATTACACTAGAAAAAAAAAAAAAAAAATCAAGTCTTATATTAGAAAAGAAAAGAAAGAGAAAAAAAAAAATACTGGTGAAAGCAAATTAGCCTTTAGTCATGCATGTATAATTTCTAAGTACACAATGATATTTGAGATTATTTTTAATTTTTAACATCATTATTCATGTCTGATGGAATAAAATTGATGTCTCTATCAAAAATTACATTTGAAGTATCAAGCTAGACATGAATTTTGAGGTCAAGTGTATAGACCAAAGAGATACATATATTATATTCACATGTAACTAGGTAATTGCTTATTGTACTGTAAATTAACTCGGTACCCACACACACGCAAACACACACAATGATTGCCTTTCAAAATTAATTTAAATACCAACATTAGAATCACAGTGTGTTTGATAAATATATATCGCATCAATGCAACGTTCTGATTGTCCTATTTAGGTATGTATATATATTGACCATCATCAGCCAGTGTTAACTAGTTTTACCATTAAATCAACATTCATCAGCTACATGTGTTTTAATGCCTGTTTAATTCACCAGAAATCATCAACGTGTTTTTAGATCTGGTTGATCTACTTCCCTGGCTATATATGCTTTGACTATGTGTTCAAAAAAAAAAAAAAAAAAAAAAAAACTATGTGTATATATAAACTCATACATGTGAGCAAGAGTTCAGATAGAAAGGGCTATAAAATGTGACCAGTGATTAATCTCAAAGGTGAGAGGGGACCACATGGGGCAATGAATAATTAACATTGAACAAACACATAAATATATTTATATGCTGAGCTTGCTCATCTTCACCAAGCGTGTTACTCGTATAATCACACTGATAATATACAGTACTAGTTTAACCAAGTGCAAACAAAAATTTATTTATTTTTTTTGCTCACTTGTGAAGGATACCATTCGGATATAATCTTGTGCAACTAACTTAACCATGTGTGTATATGAATTTTCTATTGATTTTATATCAGTTTGCTACTTGGCTTGGTATGGCTGACACGACACAACCGATAAGAACCAAGAGACGATCTGTTCACTATATATACAGGAAATGCACAGACAGATATTATCTTATATATTGCCAAACACGGCCCGCATCGCCATGTGTCCCAATGTTTAAATGGACATGGCTTGATTCTTCATTTATTTTATTTCTAAATTTTCATTTATTTATTTGTTTTTTTTTTTTTTTTTTTTTGACTACGCGAGAAATTGAACGAGTTAATATTAAATACCACTTGCTGATTAAATTCTTTACTTGTCAACAAAAAAAAGATCTTTCTTTTGTTGATCATCATTTTTTGAATGAGTTGTTTATTGATATTTTATTTTTTTACCTTTTTGTACATGTGGATGGATTTTTTGTTCGATCAACAAGTCACTGACTCACGTATAAGTTATGATTTTTTTTTTTTTTTGCACCGAGTATAACAAACCGTTGATCGGCTTTCATGCCAAGCACGATAAATGATACGGCCTCGTGCACATAACGACAAATTACCACTTGATCATTTGCCCATTGCACATCACTATCAATCAGTAGTATTTAAAAAAAAAAAAAATTTCCAACATATTATAATAAATTGATAAAAAAGATAATGACGAAGAAAAATAACGAAAAATTTTTAATATATTTACAAAAAAAAAATTTGAATTTTAGGGTTCTTAAATTGCTTGTAAGAATGAATAAGTCAAAAGAGAATAAACAAGAAATATGGAACTCATTAATTTCTCTTTACGATGTCGGGGAGTATGGTTGATTGTAAAATTACCAAGTCATAATGAAAAAAATAAAAATAATACTATCACCCTGAGATAATTGTAAAACTTGAGAAATTGAATCTTATTGGTATATGATGTACATATCTTCTTGCGTGTTTGCGTGTTAAAATATATATATATTTTAACGCCATGTATGTAGCCTTGAACTTAAAATGAATAAAATTTTAAAAAAATATCAAAGAAAAAAAATGTATAATGACACTGTATTAGTATATTTACTTACAAAGTCAATTGATACTTGAAAAATAGTTGCTTTTACAATTAAAACAAAAATAAAATAAATAAATATCGATAAATAATATCAACTAAATACAGTGATGAATATAATAATAAATATCAATCTTGAATAATATTTACAATTAATAATAGATTGTTTTTTTTTTCGATTATTACGAGTAATTGCAGTGTGAATGAATTTGCAAAATTTATAATATATATTACCGATCATTTGGCATGTACAATAAATGATTAAATATCAAGATAAAATCAAAATGAATTAATCACAAAGTCAAGCACATTATGATGGACAGTATGATAATTTCCATTGATAATTCTACTCAGCTGTATATTAGCTAGTTACTTTCATCTTTTTTCTTAGCTATTAAAATATAAATAAATAATAAATACCGGTTTTGCATAGAGTGTGTTTATCGTTTTTGCATGTATATAACAACTAACTTTGTCTGTCATCAGCATGACTGTTGAATATTATTATTTTAGCTTTGATTCATCAATTAAAATATCAAATAAACATGTCAACTACTGGTGAAAATATATTCATATAAAATATCCTTTTTAATGAAAATTATAATGATTTTAGTTTGGTAAATTAATTGTTGCTATTGACCTTGATAAAATTATTTTGTAAATTAGTATTACTCATTATAGAAAATTATAATTTTAATTGAATAAAAAAGCCATGGGTATATATGATCTTTCACATTAATTTCTAACACGAATAATAAATTTCAATTTTGTACTCAATCACGTTTATTCTACATTCAACTTTGCCTCTGAAAAATTTCTCATTTTCCTCTACTCATTTTGTGTGCCAATATTCAATAGAAATTTTCAATTAATTTAATTACATTTATATCGAGATTTTTTTATTTTTTTTAAATATCATTTGGGACAAGTGAAGATGGATAGAAATATAAATCATATGAAAAAAATTCTATATGATAATTTGATAATTAGATATGCATGGAAATAATTTTGAAAAATTATTTATAAATATTAATTGGATGGTTTAAATTATTATTGAAATTATTATTAATGACTAGTACCTTCTTCTTAGAATTAATAAATACATTTTTTTTTTTTTTCTATATACACATGACACATGACGAGGGTGGGGCAAAATTCAAGAGCAAGTCTTTGAAAATTACTACTTGAATAACTCGTGCCTCATTCAACATCACTAGATGTCTATCAAGAGTAACTGAATAAATAATTTTGTTTTTTCTTCTTAATTAATAATATAATTATACAAATTTTATACTGATTAAATCTAGATTAATATCAACCCAATCAAACATACCCTAAACCGAGAAAGAAAAAATTAAAAAACTACAAAGTTTTATGTTAAAAAAAAAGTCAAAATCAAAAGCATGAGACAGACCTTGAAAACAGCATATCAGGAAGACCCCAGTGATGATGTGCCTGATCATTTTTGATTTATCAAATTTCCAGTCTAACGTTACACCGGTGAGCTTTTGACCACCAAGCTTTTATTTGGTAAAAACGTTGAAACCGTATCACGAAGAATTATCAATACTTGATTGATTTTTTGATATCACAAATAGTAAAAAAAAAAATTATAAATAAATAAATAAAAAAATTGTAAACAATGAGGTGTAAAATAAATAAATAAAAAAAATAAAAGGATGAATGAAGAGACTAATTTAATAAAGTTGATGCCCTCTTCGACCCCTGTCGTCCTTCGAGGTTCACGAACGACTGAGACTGATGGTGCTTCGTTGCTGTGGCTATAGCCTCCCCTTCCTACTTTCACAGCGTGCTCCCATTTCAAGATACTCTTCACTGTTGACCGGCCAAACAGCCCACGGGACCATTATCATTACCATTACAAATACAAAATATACAAGTTACCATTGGATCAGAATAAATTGTTGTCCTCCTCCTCCATCATCATCAACCACCACCACCATCATCACCATCAACTCGTTTTACCTCATATATTTATTTATTTAATTTTTCCTTTTTTTTTTTTTTTTTCATTAATTTTATATATACATATTGTATATGATTCTGTGATACTGCACCCACAGTCTATAATCGTTTCTAGGCCAGCATGTTGATGATGACTTTTGGCATCATCAACTTTCTGCTATTTTCTTAGGGGGGTAGTTTTTTTGTTTATTTCGCTTTCTTAATTTTATTTTTTATGAAAAATGATTTATTTATTTCGTTATTTTTTTTTTTGTTTTAATATTATTTTTGACGTACTTGCATCAAGATGTGCATCAAACCGATTAAAAATCGATTTAGCAAGTTGATGATTTCGGGGAACGTTGGACCAAAAAGGGGCGTTATATACTGGCTGTACCGTTTCAGTGTAATTCATATAAGAGACATGGTCATTTTCTTTGTACCACCCATCAACGCATCGTAATGCATAAAATCATCTCTTTTTCATTATAAAAAATGTATTATTATTCTTTTTTTTTTTTAAAAAAAACTCATTAATTTTATTCAAAAGATAAGATTAAAATGACAATTCTGCGAATAATATTGAGGACTCGACACCAAAAAATATATGTATATATACGAGAAAAGAAATTTCACCCGATAGATTTAAAAGAGTTCTACATCCTCAGGACAATTTTCATGATCGTATTCATCATTTTGCCCATTGGCTATTATATTGTAAATTTAAAATATCGCCTTTCACTTGTTTTTCAAAGTTGCATGGATTAATATATAGACAGCTCATTGAAGAATCTATCAATATATATACACTTGAACTATACAGCAATGAGGTTCATTGATGGATAAATAATAATAAATAAATAAATAGTTGCATGCTCTCGTTAGATGGAAAGTGTATAGAAATTCTTTTATGCTACATATATAGCTATTAATGTAGGAAATAAAAATGCGCATTGGCTAGATCCAGGCTCCGTGAAGTTGGCGCACAACTTCAACGTAGAAACTTCATATAGGGCTTAAAAGAAAGCNACCTTAATAAATAAATTATTTTTCCGGGAAAACTATTGAACTACAAATTCTAATTTTTTCACTACAAATTACTACAAATTCTGACAAAGATTTTTGACCTATATACAACGTCCTTAGTCGATTTTTTGAAGAAAATTGCTTTTAACCCTTTTTTTAACCCTTTATTTTTGAACTACAAATTCTAATTTTTTTACTACAAAATACTACAAATTCAGAGTTTTTTTTTAAGCCTTATATGAAGTTTCTACGTTGAAGTTGTGCGCCAACTTCACGGAGCCCTAGATCCAGCATATCCAAAAGTACCATTAAATATTTGGCAAACCATAAAAATAAATTTATCTGCAACTGTTAAAAATTTTAGTCAAAAATATTTCTTGCATTGAATACTTGATTTTTTTTGCAAATTTATTTTTTTAACATCAGAACAATTTGCGGTGTGTAAATTGCCGAGGAGTTTTATGTTCGTGACCATATTTCAAAGCTCGTAAAGTATGAAACTTATATGAACATCGTCTGTGTGATTGCAGACCCTAAAAAAAAAAAAATTTCAGTCTCTCATGAATACAAAAAATTTTTTAAATAAAATCTTCACCATCATCCCAGTCAAAATTGAAAAGAAAAATACGAATTATCTTGAAAATAATATTTAAAAATTATCATTTTTATTTCTATCAATTAATTAATCATATTTTAAATAAAAATAAATTATAATAACAATTTTATATACAAAAAGAAAATCAAGTTTTAATTATTTAACAATTAAAAAGTTTTTCAAATGTCTAAATGTACGACTTGGTATGTTTGTAATTTGATTGATGTTTATGACAAGAAATAAAAAAAATAAATAAAGCAAAAACAAGATTGTAACAAGCAACTTATTGACTGAATAAAAAGTATCATATGTTCAATGATGGTATTGAGATTCTTTTTTTCTTGTCTGCAAATTTGTCACGTACAAAACGACACGCCCGTGTTAACTATTATTTATAATGTGAGAGAGTGCGTGTCATTAGTGTCTTTGATATATATAAATACCATTTTCAGTTACTTCGCACTTGTTTAATTATCAACAAATAATAATTATAATACAATTTTTAATAACTAGCTTTATAATTAAACATAGTGAAAATTTTTAATAACGTCAATTAATAACACATGAATATTTTTCTATCATATAATTTATGTCAAAAGTATATTTGTGTGTGAGATAAAAAATTGCTTGGTATTTTTTGAATTTCAAATATTTTTGTTATTTATATATCTATTTTGTTGATTTTTTTTTTTGTAAACAAAGTGATCTGATATTTAGATAGACAGATAGAAAAAGTAGGTCATATAATGATTACTATTTAATCATGATTATTACTAGTCTTTGTGCGACTCTCCAATTTTGTTGTTGGATCAAGTTAAATAAATAAATAAATTACAAAATTTTCTCTATGTAAGTAATGTTTATTTGTTTATATATTTATTGACACTTGAAGATCCAAGAATTTACGCTCAAAGGCATTTGTACTGGCATTNTGGCTAGTTTTTGGTATTTTTTTTTTGTTTTTTTTTTTTTTTTTTCTACATAGACCCGTTAATGGAACTTCTGGTCCAGCTTAGTGAGACACTAACCAATTAAATGTAATGATATGAGAAAATAAAAAATTCATCATAATATTTTATTTCCGATTAAAGTTTTTTAATAGTCAATTTGAATACACTTGTTATATTCCATAACGAAAACATAAATAATAAATAATGTTTATGCATATTTGTGTAAATATAATTTACAAACTGATAAAGCATGTAAATATATTTTTTATTTTTGTCCTAGAAAAATTTAAACATGCAATTTATATCTATTCATGTATTGAATATAAAATGAGAAAGTTATTTTATTTATAAATTTATTTCTTTTTATTTTTTTAGTTTATAAATAAAAATACTTTTTCGCGGTGATAACAGTGACGTCTAGAATTAAATTTTAAAAGTATTGTTGGTAAGGAGGATATCTTGTTGGCCTAATGGCCGATGTAAAAATATTTATAATAATAAAAATATAAAAACAACAAAAGTCAAAACTACATTGATTTGATAGAAAAAAAACAATATTAATTAATTGACTTAATATATAATGTTATAAACAATTAAAATTTGAAATAAAAATATTTTACAATGGCATCGACAAATGAATTTGGACCAGATTCTGGTGGAAGAATAAAGGTATTTAATTTTAAAAAATTTATAACCTCAAATATTTGTTTTGTTGTTGTTTGTTGAAAATAATAATTGTATAATTGTTAATTTTTTATGAAGGGGTTATCAATTGTAAAGCCACTTGTTTATGGTAATGTTGCAAGATATTTTGGTAAGAAAAGAGAGGAAGATGGTCATACACATCAATGGACTGTCTATGTAAAACCATATAATAATGAGGACATGTCAGCTTACGTTAAAAAAATGCATTTTAAATTGCATGAAAGTTACAATAATCCAAACAGAATTCTTACAAAACCACCATATGAATTAACTGAAACTGGCTGGGGTGAATTTGAAATTGTTATTAAAATATATTTTCATGATCCAAATGAAAGACCGGTTAGTAAAAAATATAGAATAACAAAATTACAATTTAAAGATTGATTTATGAAAATAACTAAATTGTTTTTTTTTTTAGGTAACAATATATCATATATTAAAATTATTTCAAACATCACCAGACATACAGACTGGAAGAAAAAATTTAGTATCTGAATTTTATGAAGAAATTGTATTTCAAGATCCAACAGCATATATGCAACATTTACTTAGTATAACTAGGCCAATGACACTTGGACCTTGGCGACATGAAACTGATTGTAAGTTTATTTTATGATAATAAAAACTAATCAATTATTAAACAACATGTAATTTAATTTTTATTTTCAAATAAACAATATTTATTTGTTTTTTAGTTGAAGCAAAAAAAGAATCTACATACAAAGCCATTACTGAAGCAAGAAATCGTGTACGTCATGAAGTTATTGATTTAAAAGAAAAGCTGACACTAGCAAAAGAAACTATTGCAAAATTTAAAGATGAAATAGCAAAAATTTCAAAAGGAAATATTATTACAGTCGCACAATAATTAAATTTTTTATATTTAGCATTTATTATATTTTTTTCTATTAAAAATTATCATCTAACTAAAAAGATTTATATTGTAAAATACTTTTTATCTTTACTTAATTCATTAATAATTATAATCATTAAAAAAAAAAAAATACATTTTTAAATAATTCATTGACTGTTAATTCAGTAAATAAAAAAAGAAGATAATAGTCATGATAAATTGTGTTGATACATTGCAAATAAATATGTATTACCTCATTTGTTTAAAAAACATTTTCATTTTAGTATTATTTTAATTTAGAAAAGGTCAAAAAAAAAAAAAGACGATTTATTTTAAATTGATATTGAATTTTATCTATTTTTTTTTATTTTGTTNAAAAAAAAAAAAAAACACACCGGTACGAATATTAAAATTAAAAGATATAAGTCATTCAAAAGATAAGTAATGACTGGATGAGTTACCAAGTTTACCGAGTCATTTGCAAGTGAAAATTTTTATATATTATTTATTTCAAAACTGATTGAAGCACCAACCTCATCAAGCAATAAATCATGACAACAAACGACAGTGGAGCAAAAAGTAAACCGTAAGTACCATCAAATAATTAAAACAAAAATACAAATTGTAATTTTTAAATTATAATGATAGTACATTTTGTTTATTTATATTTTAAATTAATTCAATAAACCAAGGCCTAAATGACGTCCTATATATTTTTTATCAAACTTTTTTTTATATCACAATCGTTATCCTATCACGTGACAAACACACAACAAACATGTGTTTTTTTTTTATTTTTCACTTAGAAATTAAATAGATTACGTAACAATTATTATTATAACTCACATTAAATGCCACAACAATGAAAAGTTTATCGTCATCATGTTGATGTAATGAGAATAATCACTTTGGTATGTTCACTGTTTTTTTTTTTTTTTGCACACCATACACCATAAACTCAACTGAACTACTAAAAAAAAAAAAAAAAACAATTGAATACTCAAAAACGTAAAATGGCGGGGGTTTATTTATTTTTATTAATTATTATTATTATTATTTACAGGCTAGGTGTTGAGTTTGGTCTTGGTGCACTTGCAGCAACTGGTGCTGGAATATTTACAAATCCAATTGATGTTATTAAAATACGTTTACAATTACAAGGTGAACTAGCAGCAAAAGGAACTTATGAAAAATTATATAAAAATACATTTCATGCTGGTTATACGATAGCTAAACATGAAGGAATTTTATCATTACAATCAGCACTTGGTTCTGCTCTTGCATTTCAAGTTGTATTAAATGGTATTAGAATTGGTTCATTTAAATTTGCTAGAACACAAGGATGGATTGTTGATAATGATGGACAAACAAATGTACCTAAAACAGCATTAATGAGTGGAGTTTCTGGTTACGTAGCTGGAATTCTTGCTAGTCCATTTTATCTGGTTAGATATTATTTAATTTTCTCTTCTGTATAATTAATTAAATTATTTATTAAATATTTTAAAAATAGGTAAAAACTCAAATACAATCACAATCAGTTGAATCAATAGCTGTTGGACATCAACACAATCATAAAAGTCAATTTTCAGCATATGCTAAATTATGGAATGAAGGTGGTATTCTTGGTCTTTATCAACGATGTACTGCTGGTGGTGCTAGATTATTTGTTGGATCAGCAACACAGCTTACGTCATTCAGTTTTGCCAGAGATTGGTTACAACAATTTTCAGTTAGTTTATAATTTTTTAAATCAATTTAAAAAATTAATATTCATTATGAAATAATATTATTTATTTGTGGCCAGGTGTTTGACAGTCGACCAATGGTGCTAACATTTTGTTCGTCAGTTGTTGGTGGAGTTGCAGTTGCACTGGCAGTACAACCAGTTGATGTTATTTCATCAAGACTCTACAATCAAGGTTTTGCATATTTTTAATTTATTTATTGTTCAAATTAGCTGACAGTATTTTTAATTAATCAATTTTTATTATCTTCAGCACCTGATGCAGATGGAAAACTTGTTTATCGTGGAATAACAGATGCTTTTATTAAAATATTACGAACTGAAGGTTTTACTGGATTATACAAAGGTGTTTTTCCAACTATGATCAGAATAGCACCACACACTGTACTTTGTTTATGTTTTTATGATCAATTGGAAATATATTACGATCGTTTTATCAGTTAATGTTATTTAATATTCATTCAAATCAGTAGGACTGTGTTTAGACTTTTAGATTAACGATAATTCTTGTTATCAATATGTTTTTTTTTTTTTTAATTGAAAAAATATTATTAAAATATTGTTGAAAAATAGTGTACAGTTTTTGTTAAACTATAAAATATTTAATTTAAACATTGTGAATTGATAAATAATTTTATAAATAATGTTAAAATTGTTTTTTTTTTTTATTTTAATTTAAATTGTAATGAATTTTAAATTAATTTGTAATTACAACACGTGCGTAAACACAATTATTTTATTATATATTCATTAATGAATAAATATGAGGTTTTAAATATTTTCTTGTATTTAGTAAGTCAAGCATATATCACATAAATTTATACGAGTTCTGAGAATTTATGTCAATGACCTTTTGCCAATTTTTATTTAACTTAAATTTATTTAATTGTAATTACTTTTCACCCTTCACCCACACACACACAAGTATAATCTCAAAGAATTGATCTATCGAAAATAGCTGTCTTGTGTTGTCTGTATTTTTTTATGTCTCGCTTTCATGGCAAGATGACCAATCCTTGTTCAAGACGACGAATAAACCACAAAATGTATTTTTTTTTTTTTTTTTTNTTTTTTTTTTTTTTTTTTGCAAACCAAATGGCAATTTTTATTTTCACATACATGTGTAAGCTACTGAAAAATATATTAAACCAAACTAAAAAAAATAAAAAATTTAAGTTGAATGTACTTTGTGCCAAACAAGATAACGAGTGTTAATAAATTTAAAAATAAAATAATTGAATTATTATTATTCTTGGAAATGTATTTATTAAATTTTTTTACAAAAATTATTATTTCTTAAATAACTATTTAATAAGCACCATGGTTGTAAAAAAAATAGCAGTATAATAAAGTTGAGCAAATTATTAATTTGTTTTTTTTATAATTATAAAAATAAATTTTTGCCAACAGATTATATATAAGTTTAACGAGTAACGTCATGGATTTTTAATGATAATTAATACAAAATTAGGTAAAAAAATTTTAACCAACTTGACGTGATGATTTAAAACCATGTGTTAGTTTTGATGTAACATCAGTTGTATTTTTTCCTCTGGTCTCTGGAAGATATAATCTAAAAAATAAAATAAATTATTAATACGCAAGTTAATAAAAATAAATTATAACAATAAAAATATTACCTGACAAATGTTGCAACAAGTAACATAAAAGCAACAAAAATTAAAAATGTAAATGGTCCAAGTATATCTTCAAGAGATGGAAATAATAATCCAACCATTAAATTTCCTCCCCAATTACTAACACTACCAAGTGCCATTGCAGCTGGTCTTGGTGCAACTTCAAATATTTCTGATCCAATGAAAAATGGTATTGGTCCAAGACCAACACCATAAAATAATACATAATTAAGTACAGCAATCATACATATCCATGACATGAAACTTGCTGAACTCTATAAAAAGAATAAAGTAAAAACATATTTTAAATAAATTGATTAATTATAAATTATAAATAAACGTATTTAAAACTTACAATTAATTTTATTCCAATACATAATGCAACAAGACTAGCAGCACTAACATAACATGAACATAAAAATAATGTTCTTCTTCCAAAATTTGACATCAAATAAACAGATGCAATAGCTATACCAATATTAATAACACCAGTTCCAAGTGTACCATATTGTGCAATAGTATCTGATAATTGAGCTTTTTTAAATATAACATTTGAATAAAAAAAAACTGAATTAATACCACTTAATTGTTGACCAAATTGCATTGCCAATACTAATAATAATGGTAATCTAACAGTTGAATCTTTTAATACACGACCAACTGTCCATACATCCATTGTTGTATGTATTGCAGCTTCTTCTTCAAGTGCATAAATTTCATCATCAATTAATGAACTATCTTGAACATTTCGTAGACGACATAATTCTGCAATATTAAAATAAATTATACATATCACATTGCAAAGGATATTTTTTATATAAAAAAGAAAATGATTCAACTGACCTTTAATGGCTTTGTCTTTTTGATTTTTCATAATATAAAGATACTTTGGACTTTCAGGTAATATATATAACATTGGAAATGATAAAAAACAAAGTGGAACAAATGCAGCTAACATAATGTGCCATAAATTATTTGTACCAAGAATTGAATCAATACTTATAACTTGTCCAATAAAAACACCAGTTGTTATTCCAAGTTGACATATAACACCAGCTGCTCCACGTTGAGAAATTGGTGATACTTCAGCCATATACATTGGTAAAATTGACGTTGTAATACCACTTGACAATCCTAAAATAATTGTTTTTATTAATTTTAAATATTACAAAACAATTAATATAATTTTCAAACTTACCAACTATTAATCTTCCAGCCATAAGTAAAATAACTGAATCAAAAAATGGAACAGTGAAGAATAAAACTCCACCAATAATACCAAAAATATTACCAATTGCTAATGCACCTTTTCTTCCATATTTATCAGCAATCCAACTTGTTATAAGTGATCCAGTAACACCACCAGCTAAGAATATTGATACAACACATGACCAAACAAATGTCAATTGTCTATCAGTTAAATCAATGTTGTATTCTTTTTTGATACTTTCATTGCAAAAGTTTTTTAATAACTTTTTTGTTAAATTAAAATAATAATTAATAAAAACATTTAAAATAATACTTGTAAATAATTATTATAAGCTTTTTTACCTTTGCTGAATTATTGATTACTGCAATATTCATTCCAGCTGGAATTGCAGATCCAATACCACATGTTGCTGCAGCAAGAACCAAAAACAATGTCCAGCCATGAGATTTTTCTTCATAATTTACATTGTTCTGTTAAAAAAAAAAATGAAAACATATAGCTTGATTTATTATTAATAAATTATTGTTAAATTTTTATAAACTTTATTTACTTGACGTTGAAATTTATTGCCTGATGATGTGGATTGTTGATTCCTATTGTTAAACATTGCCACTGATTCTTCATCTACAAAACAACACAAATGAAAATTATTATAAACAAATAAAAAGGTTGTTAAAGTATAAAAATATAAAAGTAAACTATTATCGGTTTACCTGACGTCATTGTTATCTTTATTACGAGTATTAACTCGACAATACATCAACACAAATGTAAAAGCATTCACACAATTATTATCCTGGATAATTAAAAATAAAGTGGTCTATTATGTCCACCAGAAAATGACTTGTTTAATGTTGTATTAATTTAATAGTTGTGATGTTATTAGATTGATCTGTTATTACCTAGAAAATATAAATATTTAATATTATAAACAAATTGAGTAAAGTTAGTGTAACCTGTAGATGAGAGGTTATCACAAATGTCATAACGTACGTACGTAATAGAGAAATCTTACGTTGTAGGAAATAGAACAAAACAGAAGAAAAATCTTCTAGCCTTGATCTTTGACTATTAATGTACAATTTTTTTGTAATTATAAATTTATTAGATCAATATATTTTCACGTGGCGTTGAAGAGCGTTGAAGATCAAGCCAAGCCGAAGGATGGTTGATGGAATGTACATGTGCTTGGCAATCAGTGGCAATCAGTGGCATCAAGTGGAATCAAGTGGAATCAAGTGGCATCAGTGGTGATCAGTGTGATAATCAATTTATTTTGATTTCTTGATCCCCACCACTAGTTTTAATCATCTATGTATCTGTTACACTGTGGATATCAGTGGATATCTTTTTAAAATTTTTTTTGATATTCAAATTGGATCAGATTATAGCTTGGATTTTAAAAATTTGAAAAATCTTAAAATAATGTATACTTTTATTTATTCAAAAAAATAACTCAATAAAATTTTGACAATTAATTAGATTATACATTTATTTTATCAGCGATATTTACAAAAATTAATACACTATTATTAATTGCTAAAAAAAAAAAACTTGAAGTATAATTACAACTATGTTTTAAAGTGAAAAAAAATAATTTTGAAAATTTACTATGCCCGTGATAGAAAATTAATATATTTTAATTTATTGAAATATTATTATTATTTCATATAATTATATTTGATAATGAAAAAATCAAAATGTTATGTAATAAATAAACGAAAAAAAAACAAAAAAAAAATATTTGTAATCAAGAATACATTGATTAAAAAAAAAAAAAAATTACATTGAGCTATTTCTTAATTTAAAAAAAAATTATATAATAATAATGACAAACATGCACATCATTGTCTTTTGTAAAATATAGATTCTAAAAAAACAAATTACAATGAAAAAAAAAAATAAAAATTTTTCTCGTAATAATTTTAGAAAAATATATTTACTATCATTCATTTTGATTTTAACATATTGAGCATTGTATTTTTACAGCATAAAACAATCACATACGAATTCTACATTTTATTTATTTTTTCGTTCCCTATAATTTATGCTAATTAATCAATTATCCTATTAATATATGAAGAAAAAAAAAAACAAGTTCGATAATATATTTGTACACTATAAATAATCATTGATTGTAAAATAAAATAAAATAAAAAAAAGCTACAAATCATTAAGAAAATTTAGCAAAAAAAAAATAAAAAAACAAAAAAGCAATTAAACTATTAATTTATTATTGTCAAACTTGATTAAGTTTTAAAAGTAATTTGCTAAATCTTATCAAGTCGATGTGAAAATGATATGAATAATTTCAATAATAAATTATTTGGCAATAATCGATAAATGAATAATCTAAATAATTTTATACAATATGTATAAAATATATAAATTTAAAAAAAAAATTCTATTTTTATGCAAATTTTAAATCTAGAGAATATCTTCCAGTTTGAAAATTTAAATTATTATGTGATTTACTACGTTTGTAATCTCTTGTATCATTTGCAATACCGTTTGTCATTGGATAAACTGGATATCCTAATTGTTGTGAACTTCTTAATGCTCTTGGTTGATTGTTAAATCCTGTCACTGGATAATCAGGAAGTGGTATATCACGAACACAAAATTCTGACAGTGGAATAACAGATATTGATTGTCTCCATCCATCATAATTTTTACTATTTTTTTCATTTTCAATTTGATTCATTCTTGTGCAACTTTTAGGTGATCCATTTTCAGGTGAACCATTTTCAGGTGAATTTTCACCTGTTCCAATACCATAATCACTATCATCAAAACCTTGTATACTTGTTATTGGACTTTCTTGTAGTTTAAAATTTTGATAACTCAATAATTTTGGATGTGGTATTTCATATTTTGGTAATTTATGAACATAATTATAATATATACTATCTTCAATATCTTTTTTAGCTTTTTTTTCTTCAACTTTATCATGATTTGTACATGAACCTGGTCCAAATATTGTTAATAATACTGGTAATACTATTAATCCATGTATTGCACCAATAGCAATAACAAGAAATACCATTTTAAAGAAAACAAGAAATATATATGTACCAGCAAGTAACAAAGCTAAAAGACCAAAAATTGTTGATAATGCTCCTTGTACAATTGGTAAACCAAGACTGTATAATGCTTCTTTAAGTCTTTCATCTGGTCTTTTTTTTTTACAACTCATGTATGCATAACATATATGAGCTGTAAAATCAACACTAAAACCAAGACACATAACTAAATTAATCATTGATATACTATCCAAATTTACATTCCATAATGCCATGTAACCAACAACACCAAGTTCAATTGATATAATACAAAATGCAACCCAAAAACTGCACAACAAATTTGGTATAAAGAAAAATGATACACCCATCATTGTTACTGCACCCCAAATCATATTTTGATAGCTTGTTGGTAATACCAAATCAAATTGATCAAAAAATATAAAATAAGGATGAAATACAGTTGCATTTAATCCAGAATTTTTACATATTTGACGCAATTCATTGAGCATTGCTGTTTCCTGAACAGTACCAGTTACATTTCTTGCTTGAATTAAATATCTTGAGCCAATAATATGTTTACCACTTTTATCATAATGTATATCTAATGATAATGGATGATCAATAACTGTTTGATTATAATGAGATTTTACACCATTTATAAAATCTTCTTCATTATCATATGCTTCATATCCATCTTGGCTCGTAAATGAACGTAACCAACTGGTACTGTAAATTTGATCACGAGCAATCCATTGTGTATTTTCTAAATTTACTAATAAATTTTCTATTTTATCTTGCACTGCTGGATCACTGTAATCGTATTGTCCAGATACTACAACCTGAAATAAATAAATTTTTAAAATTATTATTACAATATTAATTTTTTTATACAATTTATAAAATTAATAATGCAATAATTAATAGCCTAATTTTTTTTCGTTATTTATAAATTTTTTTTTGTCAAAATTTTTACACTTTTTAAACATTTTATTCAAATTTTATTATTCTAAACAGTGAAAGTAATTTTTTTTTTTTTTCTTTTCATAAAACGTCAAGAGTATTTATTCATAATGAGAAATTAATTGATAGCTGAATTAATTTATTCTTTTTATATTTTATTTCAAAATAGCCATTATTTTATATGGTTAAAAAAATTAAGTGTTTCTTTTGTGTATGAATACTAATTATCATCATAATTTTATATAAAAGAATTTCATGAAAAAATAAAAAAATATGTCATACCTGTATTCTGTAGGGATACTCGTGAAAATATTTGTCTTCACGATCATAAAATTCAATTGTGTATGAATCAGCTTTCGATAACTTTCGACGATCAAGGCCTTCTTTGAGTTGTCCAAATCCATAAATTGCACCACTTAAATATAACGAAAATATAACTAATACCAACGTTTTGACAAATGGGTTATTAAGAAAATCTCCAAGAGTGTCACGGAACCAACTCATGCATGTGTTGTCAGGATTGTCAATTGGATTTTCAGGGTTTTCACGATCAGTACCACCAGCACAAAACCATTGATAAAGAAATGATCGATGAGCTGAAAAATGAAAATAATACAGTATTAAAAATTTTATAATAGTATAAATGAATATATTTTTTTTTATATTTATTCAAATCACGATTTAAAAAAATTTATAGTCATAATAAATTTATGAGTAAGATCAAAGTACAAAAGTGAAGGCAAAAAAAAAAATAATACCAAAAAGAGAACGACATGTTTGTACAATGAAAAATAATACAAAAAGTATTATTATTTATTTTTAATTTCGTAATATTTTCGAATTTTTTACATCTTTCAATATATTTATTTGATTTAAAAACGTGATTAAAATTAATTATCAAATAAATTATTCATTGTCAGTCAATTGAATCGTCTCTAACAATAATTGATCTGATAAGTTGAATATAAATAATGTCCATTTATTGTTTTCAAAGCTATTTTTATAACATTTTTTTAAATATATAGATGCATCTATTTAAGGTCAACAAGTAGAAAGTAATATTGTTCTTGCGTAATTAAATATGTGATTTAACGAACATTACTCGTACGGATTTCAAATTACCGCTACAATCTGATGCAAGTATTTAATTTTTTATATAAAAAATATTATTGACAAATTTTAATTATTTATGTCGTTGTATTAATGACAAAGAAACACGAGTACCGAAAAAAAAAAAAAAACCTATTTCGTAGATAAAATAAAAAAGTATCTTTAAATTTATATAAAAAAAAAAAAAAATAGGACTGACGATTTACCTTTATTTTAATGATATTTTAATGATTATTGTTATTTAAATTTGACAATATAAAAAATAAAATTAAAAAAAAATATATATTTACGATAAAAAAATATGTTGACATGGTAATTAATAAATTTCCATTTCAAACAATTGTTTGAGTATGCTAAAATTGACATGACTCATATATCATAATAATATAGCATAATTATGTAAATTGTCTAATACGTCTCAAGTTTCATTACTATAAAAAATAGCCATTTGAATTTTTGAATAAATATATTTATATATTTTTATTTTATGCAAATACAATTTAAAAATTAAAGGAGAAAGTTGTATTTTGGTTTAGATATAAAATGAAAATAAAATAAAAAATTATCATTCAGAATACTTACTTGATTTGGAAAGTGGTTCAACTTTGCAAAAAGTGATACTATGAAGATTTTTTTCTTCACAATATCCACTGAGTGCTAGAAAACCACTGAAGAAAGTAATGTGAAAAATAAATGTGAAGACAACTGCAAAACCTGATGAAAAACATAATAAAATTTATTAATACTCAAAATTTTTTTTAGCAAATATATTGATGATGAATTTGTTGATAATTTACCTGAGTATATGCAGAATATTTGTACAGATGGGAAAGGTGATATTATACCAGTAAAAAGTGATATCATATCTGTAAGTGATGTTATTGATATTGACACTGCAGCTTCTCTGAGGGTTTCAGCCATTCTTATTGGTACTGGATTCATTACGTTTGTCTTACGCCAAGCAGCCAGCATGACAAAGGTATCATCAATTCCAATACCTTTATTAATAAAAAAACATTATTATATTTTTATCATAAACAATTTAACTAAAGATAAAATAAAGAGAAAAAATTTCTACTCCAATTAGCTCGAGTAATTTTAGTGAAAAGTGAATGAAAAAAAAAATAGTTTTAATACTTTTCATCAAAGATACATCATAAAAATATTATTTAAAAAAACCTGACTTTTTTTTAAACCTGTCTACAGCTCAATTTTATTTATTTATTCATTTTTTTTTGCGTAATCAAAAATAACCAAGCGAATGCAATTTAATATACTCCAACTTTCAAATATAATTTTTTTTCTTTTTTCAATATCAATGATTACGTAAATATAAACAAAATTCAAAGACTAAAAAAAAATTTAAAATAATAAATAATAATTATCTCTTTGTTTCTAATATTATATTTTTAAAATTATTTATAGTGATAATTTAAAACAAGGAAGTATAATGCAAAAGAAAAAAAAAACTATAATTTATGTAGAAAGTGGATGTGTCGTTGGTGCATCGATATTGATAGCACATGAATTTAACAAATTCATGAAGCGTTAAAATAGATATGCAATATTATTATTTAAAAAAATTAAATAAATAAATAAAAAGCAACATGTCTACATGCAATGAACGTCATATTTCACCCTTCTTTGACAGTTTTAATATTCGTTGAGGTCTGGAGAACATAAACCATGCTGTTGACGATTACGAAATTAAAACAAGTCCTATATTAATCATATCCTTTATTGCAATAATCATTAACCATTAAATTGATTTTTATTATCATCTATTTTCATGAAAATATATATTTTTGTTTATTATAAAATTACTATATACTAGTAATTATTTTAAATATATAAATGACCTTGATTAAACTTTGTGTGTTAATAATATTGCATGAAAAATGAGTTTATTTATTACAAAAATGGTATCTCAAATTATTATTCAATGTTTGTCGTTTATCAACTATTATATAGACAAATAAACAGACCACGTCACGAATTTATTTAACCCGTATAAGTCTCATCACCATTCATGGGGACCTCTGTGTTCCACCTTGCAATGATATACTTCATGACTTTCCATTAGATTTTAAACTATACACAATTATATTATTTTGCAATAAAAGTAATAACTATAACAAAACAACTTGTTAATAAAAATTAATTAAGACAATTTTTTTTTTTATTTAACTACTCAGTTTTATTTTTTTTTAAATCGGAGTAATTCGAAAAGAATCGGAGAAAATTCAGACGAAAATCGGAAAAAATCGGAACACGTCAGAGATAATCAGAAAAAAAGATTTTTTGTTTTACTCCGATTTTTCTTCGAAATTTTTATTCAACAATCTGCGGAGAAAACCGGAGTAAATCGGAGAAATTCGTTTTCATCATGGTTGGTAACTATTATAAATAATAATCAACTTGTATAAATATGTTTTACTAAGTTAAAATATATAATTAATTATTAACTTACTTATCATGAGAAAAGGTGCAGCCAAATTGAGTCCAATAAATTTGACTCCACAATACATACAAAGTCCAAATGCTGATACTGTTGCTGTTGAAGCAGATATATTACCAATAAGACCAAGATATGGTTTACTTTTAACTGAATCAGTCATCATACATGTGATTATTGAAAATACTCCCATTAATACAAATGTACTAACATAATATGGTATAATTGTTTGTGTATTTTCTTCAAGTTCAAGTTCAAGTGATTTTGATGCATATCGTGCAATACTTATATGTTTAAAAGTATTTTCTTTTTCAACTTTAGATATTAATTCAAGAAATTTATCTTCCCAAATTGAACCCCTGTAATAAATATTAATCATTATTAATATATTGTTGTTGTTCGTTTGTTTTTTTTTTGAATAAATAATAATAAAGTAACTTACAATGTTTTTTGACGTTCTGTATCAACAGCAATAAAATAAGCAAGTTGAACAGCTGGTACTGATTCAATTGTTGAATTTTCATATACTTCAGTACCACCAAAATGAACTGGAAATATTATTGGCTTAAAGTCAATTGGACTAAACATTACTGGAAAGTTTATTGACTCTATACCGTATATATCTGGTTTGCTGTAAATAAAAAATATTATAAATTAAATAAAATTATAAAAGTTTAATATGTAATTTGAAAAAAAAATATATACATACTTTAAAATTTCATCAAGGTCAAGAATTTTATTTGATGAACATTTATTTTCCCAACGAGCACAAATATCTTTGAATGTAAATGATTGACTATCATATTCAAATGTTGCATTTGTAATCATTTCATCAAGAATTTTCAATTCTCTAAATACTTCACCCCTTAAAATATTTTCATCTTGATCTTTTGATACAATAATGATGTGTCCAAATCTTCCTGTTGATTAATAACATAACTTTATCAATAAATTGGTCTTTTTCTATTTTATTCATGGATTATTTATTTAATAAAAAAAAAAAAGAAAAAAAAAAAGAAAAGGATATTTGTACATACCAGGTCGTGTAATTCTTTCAATACTGAAATAGCTACTGTAGTTAACTTTAAAATGTTCCTCAACAACAGCTCGTTCGTATTTACTTGGTCCATCAATGGGAGAAAATAAATATTCAGGATCATTTTCATATTCCAATTTTTGATACCCAGTCATGCATGTTAGAGCCAACAATGCTGGGACAATGATAAAATATCCCGGTCGTTTACCAACCCATAATCCAATTTGGTAAAATATCCGACAGAGTATGGCGTCAACGAAATCCCAACGTATCCTCTTCTGAAATTCAAAAATTTTAACTGAAAATCTTTAAAAAGAGGGTGATACTATCTGGAGATAATTTGGTAAATATTAAAACTCTTGAAAAATTGTCTCGAGCCACAAAAGAAAATCATTTTTAAATCCAATAGATTTATCATCTAGGATATAAAAAAAAAGCCATTTAATATTTCTTTTTATCTGTCATCAGATTTCCGCTTTTTGAAATGAGATTTTTTTAAAAATACCCTGATTAAAATGATTTCTCCGAATTTCTTCGATTTTTAAAAATCGGAACAAGTCGGAGGTAATCGGAGATAATTGGAAAAAATAATTTTTTGTTTTCCTCCGATTGTTCTTCGAAATTTTTTATTCATCAATATGCGGAGAAAATTGGAATGAAGCGGAGTAAATTGTAGAAATTCGTAGAAAATCAGAGCATTACGGAAAAAATCGGAGTTATGCGGAGAAAATCGAAGAAAACCGAAGAAATCATTTTCACCAAGGTATATCGTTTGAATTTACTCGATAAAAATTAATATATGTGGATTTTATATTTTTGTAGTGGTAGCACTGCTGAGTTTGAATTAAAAAATTGAGCAATATTTGTCTGACTGAATATTTCTCTGACTTATAAATATTTCTCTGACTTTTAAGTTGATAAAAAATTGGTAAAAGCAACTGGTAAATTTTTAATTCATCATGCAAAGTTTTGATATTTTTTTGCCGCCGCAACGCTAGTTTAAACAAAAAAAATAAAAGTGAAGAATATAAATAAATAAAAAGTTCAAGGTTTATCTTGGTCCTCGAAGATGCTACACGCTATCTAGAAAAGTGAATGATAAACACATACGTGTATCAGACCACAACTAATTACAAGACAAATTGCATTGACCTAAATTGTATATAAAAATTTATTTCATTTATTTATGTTTTTTATTTCTACAATTACGATATAAATACAAGATAAAATGTAATTATGCGGAAGAAGTAAATAAAATTAAAAAACTACTTAAACATCAGTAATCTTATAGTCTTATTTGTCAAATTAAAAAAATATAATTTATGCCTATTTAATAATTCTTTTATTAAATATAAATAATTTATATATTCATTGATATATATTTTTAAACAAATTAGCATGAAAAATAGTAACAAAATTATCATCACATTCAGACCTCAATATTATGTCAGAGAATAATTTAACAGTATAATTATTAATAATAAATTTGCAATATATTAAGAGCAAAAAAAAAATTTTAATATTATAATCAAATTGTATATGAAATTGCGCAAAACAAGTGAATGCATATTTAATCATTTTTAATATTAAAAATTTATATAAATATAATTTCCTTGACTTTGATTGAATGTCTAAAATTTATACACGGAGAGAAGTTTTCAATAAAAATTGTTGTGCTAGGACAATAAAAAGGTGGCCAAATGAGAATTTAATAAAATCGATTTTACCCGCAAATAAATTTTGTTAAACACAGCAACGAATTTTACGGTGCTGGCACAACAAAATTTGTTGGCGGCATAATAATTTTTATTGTGCGTCAAACAAAATTTATTAAATAATTAATAAAAATTATTAGAATTACAACAATTTTTATTGAAATTAAAAATAAAATTTATTAAATTATTAATAAAAGTTATTAGAAATACAACAATTTTTATTGTAATTAAAAATAAAATTTATTAATCCGCAACAATATAAAAACATCATTTGACTATTATTTCAAATAAATTGATGATAATAATGATAGTTGTATAACAATTATAATTATTATTAATAATTAATAATCATAATAATTGAAAAAAGACACGAATTATTATTATTATTTTTAACGTGCCTCATAATTCGTGTTTTTTTCAATTTTTAAAAATTAATATCTTGGCCGGGCGACATTTAAATCAGGAAGTCTCAAGTGTCATTTTGGTCCATCAAAATGATCAAATATATTCAAATAAAAATATATTAGTTATTAATTATCTATTTAATAATATGTATCGATCAATAGATAAATATATTTCATCGTTAATTTATCACTTTGCGGCTTCAATATTAAAACAAAACAAAAAAATAACACGTTTCTGTGTAAAAAGAAAAATAAAATAAATAAAAACCGGTAAAATATATTTAAAATTTTTGAGGTATTTTATCTGTATAGTAAAAATATGTGTCTCCATAATTATTCCGTATAAGTAGACATACAAAAATTTAAAGTTTAGAGATTTAAAATTTTTTATTTAATCATCATTTTTTTTTTTTTGGTATTTTATTTATATATTATTTTTACAACTTAAAAGTGTAGAATAAGAGAAAGAAACCGGTTGAAAGTTATACAGAGAAAGTTATTTAACATTATTGGGTAATCAACTGAGTTGTCTTGTTCATACAGTGGCCTACAGAAGGTTTACCGATTGAATAACACACACAGGCTTGTCATCTGGCTAATTATATTTTTTTATAAATTTTATATTAATTTTATACATTAATAATTTCTTTTTTAATTTTATTTTTATTATTATATGATTATTGATTAATAATTGCATAAAAAATTCACGCAATTTTATAAACCGGAAATTAAAAGTTTACCAGAAATAATTTTTAAAACGTTTTTGATTCTAAGAGCATATAATTATACTGTCAAATTATAAATTGATTCTTTTTTTTTTTTTTGTATTGATTAAATTAATTTTGACAATTGAAGGTCTTATTTTTAAATGAGATTCACTTGGTGTTTATGAAAAAAATATCATGTGACATGTTAACTCCGAAATGTAAATATAAAAACATGATTTAACACGTGCAATTTGCTGAGAAGAAAATGAATTAATTCAGATACATGTATGATATCAGTTATTGAGACATTGTGAATGTTGCAATCGAGTCCTCGATCCTGCAGTTTCACCTTATGATAATTTTTATAATAAAAAAAAAAATTAATATATAATAATTTATTAGAAAAAACAATATTGATCAATTCATATCGTACTAACATGAATAAAAAAACTAAATAAATAAATGTACCAAGGATGCTTAAATTTTTTTCTTTTACTTAAAAGTTTATTTAATTAAACTACTTGCATTAATAATTTATATTTTTTTTTTCTAATTACAATAATTATTAAATACTAAAATACGTTTTAAGCATTTTTTTATGAAAAAAAAATTGTTATCGTTTAATCTTTCAATTATCCTGAAATTATATTTGAATTTAATATTTAAAAGATTATAAAAGATATAGATCAAATTAACATGAAAAAAAAGAAAATAAAAAATAAATTTCGCAGTTTAAATTCTACATAAGTGTTGATAGTTTTATAAATGATAATGAAAAGTTTTTTTTTATAATTTCAATAGATTCAGAATGATGCCATGACTGTATTTATCAAGAACGAATAAGATTTTTTTTTTTTTTTTCTATTTTCTATATCGATACAAGGTTAACCGGGTTTAAGTTGATACTGTTGCCATAAAATTTTATGTGTGAATAAATTTATATGTAACTCATACAATCATCGTATGCAATCTAAACTCTTGATAAAATTTAACTAATAACAAGTGGTATAAATGAAATGAATTGAATAACAATAATTAATAAATAGTAAATATAATAAAGATTCTTTTTAAAT
This sequence comes from Aphidius ervi, assembly GCA_015776835.1. NCBI lineage: Eukaryota > Metazoa > Arthropoda > Insecta > Hymenoptera > Braconidae > Aphidius > Aphidius ervi. The sequence continues at coordinate 1,257,010 of MKYW01000003.1, read as the reverse complement.
GGAATTTTTTTTCAAATTAACAAACAGTCATTTGATATCTGATAAATTTGATAAACAATAATTCAACACTTGAATGTATCAAAATACACATTCAAACATAAAGAACAATGAACTTGACTGTTTATATATTATTATAATTAACTGGTGAATGTTATTTTCACTTAATTTAAAAATAAATTTAAATTTAAAAAAAAACACGGAAGCTATGCTTTAAATTAATCACTATTTATTATAAAAACAAGGAAAACAAAAAATCATAATATAAAATTATTATTGTTATAATAATAATACAATTGATTATTTCGTATTTGTAATATGGTTATTTATTTTTTTATATATTATGAAACTCGTTGAAAGGTAAAGAGTCATTTACGTATTGAATAAAAATATTTTATGAAAGAAAAAAAAAAAATTTTCTCCGATATTTTTCCGTTTCCCTCCGATGTTTTTCCGTTTTTGTCCGATATTTCTCCGATATTGATGAATAAAAATTTCGAAGAAAAATCGGAGGAAAACAAAAAATCATTTTTTCCGAATTATCTCCGATTACCTCCGACTTGTTCCGATTTTTAAGAATCAGAGAAAATCGGAGAAAATCGGAGAAATCATTTTCATCAGGGTATTTTAAAAAAAAATCTCATTTCAAAAAGCGGAAATGTTTTAGTAAATTTTAATTATGCAAATTGTGATTAGATTAAATTTTCAAATGCTAGAAATAATTATTTTACGTACAATTCATTTTCCATCCAAGTATAAATTGTTATATTTAAAAAATACAAAAAAAAAAAATCCCATTTTAATAAGCAGAAATGTGATTAGATTAAACCGTTAAATAAAATATAAATCTTTATTTTTTCTCTCAATAGACTGTTGAATTTGTAGATCGTTTACATTCTCTCCGAAAAATATAAAATATGAATGAAATTTTTAAAAAACATAGTTCAAGCTTTCTTTGTAAAGAAGAGTAGAATGACAGATAAAAAAAAATATCAAATGACTTTTTTTTTTTATATCCTAGATGATGAATTTATAGGATTTAAAAATGATTTTTTTTTGTGGCTCGAGATAATTTATAAAGAGCTTTAATTTATAAAAAAATAAATCAGTTACCCCTACCGTTACCTTATATATATATATATATATACATATATGTAATGTATTATGAACATATTAATAAATCATATTTTCATTCAAGACTCAAACGTTTTCACCTATTTAAATTTAAAAGACCCTCCGTTTATTGCATAACGTTACATATACTCTTGCAAACATTGAAGCAATAAATACAATTGTTATTATTTTTTTTTATTTCGTAAATTTAACTTGACAAAATAATCACATGTAATGTGTCAACTATCAATTGCAAAAAGAAAAATCATAAAAAATTTATAAAAAAATTTTTGTAACTGTATTATTTATAAAAAAAATAATGAATAAATAAATAAATATTTAACAAGTAGTTTAGCAAGTCAGTTACACTCTAAATTGGATGTACAAATATAAATTTAATTCAATGGTGCACAGTTATAGTAACTGACCAGATTATGGCATAATCTAAGAAATTTTTTTTTTCAAAACAGGTTGTCTCGATACCGGGTCATCGGCACCTTTCATACTTGTACATTACGCATTAAAGAAAATAGCAATTACACATTTATGACAACAAAAAAAAAAAAAATAAATAAAAGTAAAAAATTATTTTGCATATATGTAGTTTATTTATAATTATCAGTATAGAAAAAAAAAATTATTTTTATCAGATCAAATTTATTCAACTAAAGTCTCTTTGAAATTCTGCAATATTGGACTTTCACACAGTAATCGGCCTTGAACACTAGTCAACCACGAAAATCTAGTTAATTAAGTGTATTTTTTTTTTTTTTAAACTGCAATTTTTCCTTCTAAAATGGCTAAGAAAAAAAAAACATTTTCAGGTTTTTATATTTTCCAGATTTAATCCGTACAATTAGTCTGTATTTTTCGGTGTTTTTTCTTTCATGGGTCAATTTGGGGGAATTAGAAGTAATCGCGGAGAAATTCGGAGTAATTATGGAGAAATTCGGAAAATTTCGGAGAAACATTATCACCAGAGTTGCAAAATAATTTTTAATTTTCAAAATTTTTTCTACTTTCTTCTTCCAAATAAAAACCATTTATCAAAGAAAAAAGAAAAACTATTTTTTTTTGTTATCTCTTAGAAACCACTTAGCTAAATTCTCGAAAATAATCTTATCGCTAGACAGAGACATGTCAAGGTTAAGAAAAAAAAAATAAAAAGCCATTTAAATATATTTGAGTAAATATGTATATTGAAAGGGAAAATCTTTTTGTTTACCGTCACGGATTTACTTATGCTTTCACGTTTTGTTGCACGCCTGATTTACAATTGCGGCATAATAATTTTGTATGTCAATTTAAAATGATACATATAAAAAAAAAAAATAATTTATTAAAACGAAAAACTGAAATAATTCAATCACAATAATATTACATATGAAAATTATATAATATTTTTTTTATATTGTTTTATTGAGAAAGAAAAATAAATTAATCGTTTTAAAAAAAAAAAAGCAATTAGAGAAAGTAAAAGTACATGTGCATCAAGTCAAATATAAAAATATATGTAATAAAAAAAATTGAACCAAAAAGAATATTATTTAAAATATTTATCAAAACAATTATTGATAAAATGTGCTTTACGTAATTTCACTTTTAAGGGATTTTATTTTATTTTTTTTTTATTGCTTTTTTTTTTTTTTAATGCTCATTCAACTTGCCGGAATGCTATTAAAAGTGACCAGGTATACAGTTGTCAGATCTTTCAAAAAATCAAAAAAATCAAAAACAGCCTTTCCCGGTAGCACAGATGATTTTCATCGATTGTTATTTTTTATCTTTTGTCATGATGAAAATTCAATGAATAAACTACCTGAGACCCAGACGGTTACTTCCTCTCTACTTGTTTTATATACATATATATATGTCGTCTGATTTAAAAATTACTAAACAAGTGAGCCAGTGACAATTTACTTTTAACTTCCGGCTTATAAAATTGCGTGAATCTTTATGCAATATTTTATTATTATTAATACACAAAAAAAAAAAAAATATATTTAATAAATAATTTAAGGAATTTACCTTGGATCTTCTTATAGACATTTTTTGAAAATAAAATTTTAAACTTTCACAAAATTCACAAAATTCACAAAGTCACAAATTCACAAATAATTATAATAAAAAAATTTCTAAAGATTTAAAAACTAAAAAAAAACTTTTGTTCAAACAATAATTGTAAAAAAAAAATTTAGCACTTTTATTTCTAGCGAATATTTTCTAATACATTATAAGTTTTTTTTCACATCTGTCATGTCTAAATTTTCGTTTGATATGCACTTAGAGAGAACCGGTCGTTGGACCATCGAGAACTGAACTGAAAATTTTTAGTCTTCATTCAGTCCAAGTCTCGATCTTTGGGTTACAAATGCGCCGCTCAACAGACACTCGATATTTTCCGCAATACTTCGGAAAAGTTCGTTTTTATATTAGTCTATATATGTCTTTTTTTTTCCTAGTAATATTTGAATTGGATGGAGATTGTACGTATTTTTTTGAATGTTGGTATCGAGAGAGAGAAAGATTTTTATTTTTTTTTTTTCATGTATATTCAATCGAACCGTAGCGAATAACGTGTGGAGTTGTACTGTAAGCGTAAACAAAATTATTGCTTTCATAGAGATGGCCCGTTGTAAGTCTGCCACTTTCCAGTCGATTCGCTTGTGGTTAACAGCAAGAAGGAGAGACAATTTTGTTACGGTTTAGATTAATTGTCATTTATCAATAGAGGATGTGAAAATAATAGATGAAAAAATTGGGAAAGAAAAATCTGTTATAACAAAGATCCACAGGTTGTAATATGAATGTCAAGGCTGAAATATTTTAAATAATTTTTGAGGCTTTATATTTTTTCTATATCAATGACATTATATTTTTCTATTAAATATTCAATAATTAAAATTGCAATTTAAATGTTAATATTTTTTAGAAAAATATTTATTCATTTATTTGTTCATTTATTTATATATTTACTTATTTATTTATTTGTTTTTTAATTATTTATGTCGTTTTATAATTTATTAATTTAAAAACAAAATCTACTGTGCTTATTATTATTACTCATTTTGTAATTAAAAAAACAATTTAATGTATACCCAGAACAATTGATGAACTTGAATTATTTATTAATTAACATTTTTTTAATTCTTAAATGTTTAAACAATACTTGAAAGATGAAAAAAATAAATAACAATATATAATGCAAGTATTGAACAATGACGTAATGAATTGAAAATAAAAAATTAAACGGTTATCATTCAATTAATTTAAAAAATGATTACTATTGTTTTTTTTTAAAGTTTATTTATTTTTCAATTCATTTATTGTTTGAATATTATTTTTTTTTTTGCATCGCAATTATACTATTTGTATGTTTATTTAAAAAAAAAAAAATTAAACAATAACTATAACCCTGGTGAAAATGATTTCTCCGATTTTTCTTCGTTTTTCTCCGATATTTCTCCGATTTTCTCTGATTTTCTCCGTTTCTTTCAGAATTACTCGGAAAAATCGGAGAAATCATTTTCACCAGCGAATTTATAATAATAAACAAAAAAATCTTTTTTTAAATAATTTTGATTGTTAAATAAAATGTGATAACTCGTGATATTGTTGAAGAAAAATAATTTTCAAAGGGGAATTTATTTTATTAACTATATAAATGGAGATAACACTTATTCAGTTTGAGACATCCTTCCCTGTATAAAATAATTTCTATATTTAGATTATTCAACACGCAAATTACCATCAATCCAAAAAAATTGATCAATCAAAAGTTTTGTAAAAACAACAACAAAAAAATAAATTAATAATCATATATAAAATTATAATAATTGTATTTTTTATAATGTTATTAGAAAAAAAAAAATAAATAAAAAAAAGTTCTATCATTCCGATGTGTGTCTTTGAATCATATTTCCTGTTTCAAATATGAATTAATTTAAATGATTTGTCGTTAATTGATATTCAAAATTTAATAACTACATGTAAAAAAAAAAAAATTTATAACAAAATAATATTTACAAAAAACAAAAAATATATATCATCATATAAATATGTTTACAAATATTTTTTTTTTATTTATACATTTTATTATATTAAATGTCTCAATGTTTACAAGTTAAAGAAAAATATATGTTTAAATATGCATTGATTAAAAATTTAATAAATAATAATCATAATAAAAAATGATGATGGATTAGACTACGGAAGCTAATCTTGTAAACACAATGTCGATATTCATCTATAGTTATTTATGCAAATAATTTTGTCATTAATACATTGAGATATTAAAAAATAAACACAAGTCTTTGAGATATAATTTAATCAAAAAATTCATTGTGTCGCACTTTATTTTACACTATAAAATTAATCATTGAATCATCAATGTTTATTATTGCTTTGAAATTTTTTTTATGAAGAAACTTATTAATACAAATTTTGAAGATTCATTGTTTTATAATTTTGTGCTATATATTCATGAACACTGTGAAAAATAATTGCTATAATTATAATTAATTTTTAATTTAATTTACGCATATTAAATGATTGTTTAGAAAAAAAAAAAAATTAATAAATAATAGTAACCTTGAAACCCTGCTGCTCCAATTTAAAAGGTAATGTGATGAGCGTTGACCTGGGTCGTGATTATTTTTTTTTCACTTGATAATATTATTACTGTAGACAATAAGAAAAAAATTTCAACGAGTCCAGGTAATTATTTAAAAAAATCTATTTTGATAAGTGATTATTATTTAAAATACACATACGTATGTATATAAAAAAATAATTTAAAAATATAAATTATTAAACTCATCTTGTAAACTATCCTTTTGTACAACTTGCAGAGTTGTAAATATTTATTTTGTCTCAAACAATAAATTGTATACGATGAAACACACATGTACCATACATATAACAATGATTTTTAAAATAATTATTTGTTGCTTCCTACAAATGAACAATAACGCCTCTGCAAATATTTAAGTATACTTTTAACAACTCTTCCTCGTGACAGTACAATTACTTCAATTATGATTTATTTTAAAATTATTATATTTATTTTTAGATAATATATCCTGTTTCTAGTAAATATTTTTAAGATTTTATCTAGTTAATTTTTAAACAATAAAAAATTGTAATTTATTAAAAATTTAATTTTTGAAATATTAATTAATAAACCAACTCAGTTATATTTTTTTTTTTTAACTTAGTCAAACAGTTTTTAAACAATAAAAAATTTAATTTATTTATAAAATTTAAATGGCATTATATTTATTAATAAAACAAATTTAATAAATATTTTTTGTCTTTTTCATTTAAGTAAAATTTCATTGTTTAAATACAAAGAAAAAAAAAATAAATATTTTCACAATTTATTCAAATAACAATAATAATTTGGATAAATTGTGAAAATTAATTTGCTGATATAAAATTAAAGCTGTTATTCAAAGTACCGCTTGAGATGTTCACTCTTCTATGTAGAACAATGACTTGGGTCCACTGATATGGTCGGGCAATCTTTACACCTGTAACTATCTCATCAAAATAAATTTTAAATTATACATAGTAACCTTGTTTTTTATATTTTATTATACCGTGATTAACCATAAATAAATTAAATTTTAATTGAAAAAATATTTAACATAAAATATAATATAAAAAATACATGATGAAAATAATAAATAATCAATTTTTATAATAATATTTCGATAAGTAAAAGTTGATGGACACATTGTTAAATGTCAAAGTAAAATGAATATTTTAATTTAGAATAAAAAAAAAAAATAATAAAGGTGGATACAATGAACTTTTGATTATATACCACTTTCAATTAAATTGTCTTTTTTCATGTCAATGAGTATCCCTTTTTAGTTATGATGATGATATAACAAAATCACTGAAAAAAATCATCTAAAATCATGACTCTTATGCTTGATGAATAGTAATAAATTTTTTTTCTCCACTCTATTTTGCAAGCAATAAAAAAAAAAATCTTATTTATATTTTTACTTATTTTTTTTATTCCTGTTTGAACATAAATTAAATAAATTTATATTGATTTAAAAACATTTTTTTTTTACACCTGTACATTTAAAATTATATAATTTATTCATACACAAGTTTATAATTTTATTTCTAGGAAGTTAAATATAATATTTTTAAAAAATAATAATAATTTTTCAAATCAAGGGAACAACTAGGTTTTAAATTTTATCAATGACATCATGTTTGAGAAAATAACAATAATAGAATATTGCANAATTGTTGAAAAAAAAAAAAAAAAAATAATGAAAAATATTGTCTATAGAATCAAGATAATATTTAACATTTATTTTTTTTCTCTAAAGGCTGCTTGAACACATGTATTTTCACTTTTTTTAAATTTTTTTTTTCTCGATAAAATGGAACCATCGCAATTTAGACCCGTGGCGAGGGACGTGACTTAGAGTGCATTCCAGTGCATTCCGGCTACCATGACCGTCCGTAGTCATTTTTATTTTTTGACTAGTTTCGTCTACACTAGTTTTTTCGTCAAAGCTAGACGAAACGAGTCGAAAAAAAATGACTACGGACGGTCATGAAGGCCATAATCCGCAATAAGCCGCCACGGGGGGCACTATGGGGGTGTCACGGGCCTGAATTGCGGTACGTCCGATAAAATGTGTTGTGTTACAATGCCATCAATTTATCATGCATTGAATTTATTGTTATTTATTATTATTATTATTTTTTTTAACACACGTGGATCGAACGATAGACTCAGCTCATAATATTATCAGTATGACGAATTGTAAACGATAAAAAAATGTATATTCTACAGTTACTCATTTATTTATGAAAATAAAAATTAAAAGATAACAAAAAAAAAAAATAATAGGTTTATAACTGCTATTTATAAAATAGTTTTAAAAAAAATATAAAGTAAACTATTATTAAATTTATATTATCCATTTTTTAATTTATTTATTTTTTATTAATTTTGCGGGATTTACGATTAAGTCGTCATTATTTGAATAGTATCTGATAGCCACGACTTTCACTGATCTGTCCAACGAGAGAAAGTGTAAGGATACATATCCCCACGTATCTTAAAATTATTGCGTCAATATTGTCAATACAAATAAATAATTATTCGTTTTTATTAATAATAATTATATCAAATATTATTGTCATGTAAAATAATTAAAAAGAAAATTAATTTATCAACGAAATTAAATAATTATTTTTATTAACAATAATACTTTATTTATTATTCAACTCCAAATATATTGTCTCAATTGATCTTGAAATACATAATCATAAACGTTATATAGAATCATCACAAAAAAAAAATCTCGTGATAAAAAAAAGTAGCACATGAAGCTGAAAAAAATAAAAAGAAAAAAATACACTCTTTTTTTAAACGATGATGGTTAGATTTTTGTTATGATTATTATATATTTTTTTTTTCAAGGAACTCTTTCACAAGCATGATTACATTTAAATGAAAAAGAAAGTAAATCAAAAAAAANAAAAAAAAAAAAAAAAAAAAACCGGAACCAATGGATTATTATTTATTGAGAATTTAAGCACTATCGAATCTAAATATTACTCAACATTAAAATTCCAATATGAAAATTAAATATATTATAAATATTATAAATTAAGTTTTGTAATATTTTAAATATATTAAATAAATTTATGTGTGAATGATGATAAAAACAAACATCAAAGTCAAAATATTGTCATCAGTCTATTGACTGTAACTCAATGGCCATTGAAATGTAAACGATCTCAATGAAAATATAAACAAATAAATATATTATTTAAATAATAAATTAATTTTCAAAATTATATATTGTATAAAATAGTTTTATTATCAATATAGATAACATTACAAGTGCATACATATTTATCCAATTAAAAATTCTAATTGTTTTGATTTTTTTTTTAATGGCATTTGCCAAATAAATTTTACTTTTTATTTTTCTTTTAATAATTGATTATTATTATTATATACAATTAAGTAGAAACAAAAAAAAAAAAAAATGTTTTAATGAACAATAAAATCAATTCAATTTCATCAATGAAAATAATAGCTATATTAAATTCAAAAATTTATTAAGAATAATTATAAACAATAGAAAGCATTTTTTTGCTTTTTTATATTATTTTTATAATTAATAATAATTATTATTATTGTTTTTTTTTTGTTAATTAATTTTAATGAAAAATTATTCTTATTTTTAAGCTAAATGATTTTTGTTTTAATACAGATTATTTCATTTTTTGTTTGACAACATCAGTAAAGCCAGCAAGAAGAGTATCAGTACTTAATTTTTTAGATATTGATTTAAAAATAGCTAGTAACTCATCTTCACTCATATTACTTTTTGTTAATGTATCATCAATTGTTTCTGGTTTAACCATATTATTGAATAATTCAATAGCAACATTTGGAGAATTTTTTTGTATTTTATCAGCAACAGTACTAGGATCCATTAGATTATTATTACCAATTGTTTTTGTAATTGAATCAATTGATAGTCTATCAATGATTGGTTCAATTGTTATATCTTTATCAACTGGTACTGTAATACCATTTTTTTTTTCATCATTCAATACTGTTGTTAATAATTTTAATAGTTCTGATGATGTGCAAGATTTACAAATTGCTTCTTTCAATATATTTGCATTAATTGTTTGTAAACAAATATCTGATGTTACTTGTTTTTTATAAGTTGTTAATACTTCAGTTATAAAATTTTTTTCTGTACAAAATAATTTTTGAATTTCAACAAGTACCTGATGAAGATTATTTATTTGTAATAAGTTTTTAAATTTTTCATCATCAGCAATATTAATATTAAATATTTTCATTATTTCATTTAATTTTTCTTCTTTTGTCATACTATTCATTTTACTTTTAAGATGTCCAAATATTTGTTCAATACTACATTTTTTAACGACATGTTGTACAATAACATCTAAATCAAGTTCTTTAAATATAAGTGGTTGTAAAGAATTTTGTTTTGATTGGCTTGTTGGTGATACTGTATCAATAACTTTCATTTTTGGTAATTTTAACAACTCACTTATATCAGTCACAACACGTTTTGGTGTTTCAATTGATGAATCAATAATCATTGATCCATATTCATCAGACGATTGACTGTCAACATGTTTTTGTGAATTTTTATTACTCATTGAATTATCAATTGTTGTATTTGGTGTTGATATATCACAACTTTGATCAGTTTTTTCTTGAGTTATTGGTTCAATTGTTGATTCAACATCTTCAATAATTTCTTTATTTTTAGCTGGTGATTGTATAATTTCTTTAGTTTGTAATTTATTATTTTTAGCAGTATTTTTTTTATAAAATTCATCAAGAGTACGTTTAACATAATCAACTGTATTTTGTCCTTGTATTATTGATATATTTAATATTTCATTTTCAGGTCTTTTAGCAAGATCACCAACTGTTATTATTTTTTTATATATTAAATATTTTATAAATCTACTTCTCCAAAGTGTAGGTGGAAATTCATCAGTAATTTTAGATATTGGTTCTTGACAATTTATTAAATTTGAATATATTGGATTTGTTTTGCCAGTTGATTTATCTTGTGATTGTGAAATATTTATTTGGCTTAATTTTATTGATTCATTTGTTGAGGATATATCAGTAACAGGTGTTGCTGGAATTGTTGTAACTACAGTAATTTTTTTAGTTGCTGGAATTGTTGGAACTTTTGTTTCTGTTGTTAAATTTGAACGTTTGACATTTTGAATTTCAATATTATCATCTGATGTTGGTGATGATGATGATGGTGATGGTGATGGTGATGATGATTGTTGTAGACCTTTTTTCAATGCTCGTTCATGTAACATTTTACCAACAGCAATATCATCTGCAGCATCAAGTACTGAACTATTTGATATTGAACTTTTAAGTAATGTTGATGGTGTTGATGTTTTTAAAACAGTTTTATTAATTTTATTTTTATTTGTTAAATCATAATTTGGATCAAATAAATCCATACTTTGTTTAAATTTACCAGTTAATGAATCATGACAATTTAAATCAAAACTACTTGCCAATGTATCTTTTGTTTTTTGTTTTGTATTTTGTTGATTATCCAAATTATCCATTGAATTATCTGTATTATTATTTTTAGATAATAAAATATTTTGTGATTTAGAACTAGTATCTAATTTATCATTTGTTGATGGTGAATCATCAGGACTTTCATCACTATCAGATTCAAAATCCATATTAGCAGCATCCTCCAATTCATTTCCAATTTTTGTTAAATATTCATTTTCAGAACTTATTTCCATGTCTGTTACATTTTCAATTGGACTAAGATCACTTGTATCAATTGTTGTATTTTCATCTATTTTACAACTATTATTATTATCAATTTGTATTGTCTTTTTTAATTTTAATGATTTCATTTGAAGTGGAGTATCTTTTTTACCAAGTACTACATATCTTCTAGTAACTGGAAATGCTTTTAATGCTGATGATAATACAAGATAACCCATTTGTTTTGATACTGGTGGATCAGCAAAACTAACACGTTTTTTAGCATTAAATGATGTATCATTATCAGTTGTTGTTGATGGTGATGATGATTCAATCAATGATACCTGTCGTTTAAGAATACTAACACTTGGTGATGCTGTTAATGAAGGTGGATTTGCAGAAGACCATTCTAATATTTCAAGTTCATTATTTTGCATTGATGTATTATCATCAATACCTTTATCTTTATATTCATTATCATTTATTTTATATGTTCTTTCTAATTTTGGTGATATTTTTTCACCATTATTTTTTAAATTACTAAAAAGTATTGATGATCCAGTATTTTTAATTTCAGTTATTTTCATATTATTAAATATTTTTTCTTGACGACTTCCACTTGGACTATTTATTTTATCAGGTGTATTTAAATTAACATGACGATCTTTTTTTGATATTGGTGAACCAATATTTAATTCATTATTATTTGTTTTTTTATTAGCTACAAATTCAGCTACATTTGAAAATTCATCTGATGGTTTATCGTCATTATTAGCATCATTATTCATTCCTTTTAACATATCCATTATTTGAGAAGTTCTTCGTTGTGATGGTGGTGGTAATGTTGGTCGTTTTTTTATGAATATTTTACTACTTTTTGGTGATGTTGTTATTGCAGTTGTTGGTTGTTTTAATTTTTCCGGTGATTTTTTAGGAATTAAATTACTTGTTGATTGATTATTTTCATTGATCAATGGTATTGTTTTACTTACAATTGGTGTTGATGTTACTGGAACATTTGATGAACGTGATGATGGTGAATTTAATCTTGATAATCTTTTTTCAATACGTTTTGGTGATCTTGTTGGTAATGTATCTTGTGAACTTTCAACAACTTCTTCATGATCATCACTAGTATCAGGTTTATTTGCTGTTGATATTTTTTCATTATTTATTAATTCACCAATTTGTTCTTGTTGTTCTTCATTTGGATCTAAACTACTTGATTTATCAGATGTATCATCAAAACTACTATTTAATTTATCATTATCATTAGTGCTTTTTTTTCTTTTTCCTGATGGACTTGTTTCTTCAGTTTTTATATTATCAGATTGTATTTTTGAATTTTTCTTTCTACGATATTTTGTTAATTCTTGACTTTCTTCATCTTTACGTATTTTATTTTGTTTATTATCAATTTCATCAGTCAATTTTGATCTACGACGACCTGGTAAATAACTATCACTTACCATATTAATACGTAAACGCAAAAGTTCACGTTTTGTTTGTTCTGGTAAATTTTTTTTACCACTTTTTGTTGTTTCTTGACTGCCAGATGATTGATTTTCACTTTCATTTGAAGAATTACTTTCTGAATCACTTGTTACAAATGTTTCACTATTTAAACTTGTATCAGGTGATGAACGTTTACGTTTTTTATTATCAATTGGATTATCAGATTCATTATCAGATGATGCTTTACGTTTTAAATTTTTATTATCAGTATCAGTTGGTTCTCTTGGTTTTATTGATCTACCACGTCCTCTACCACGTGTTAATAATTTATCACGTTTTTTAGATACCATTTCAGTTTGTTTATCATCAATATGTTCATTGTCATCTGGATATTCATCACGTGATTCAAAATCTAATTTTTTAGCAATAGAATCTGATAAATTATCACTGGTATTTTCTTTAATAGCAGTTGCATCAATTGATTTTACAATTGTTTCTTCATCCATTGGACTTGACTCATTTTGTTTATCAATTAATGATGTTTTTTGTTTTTTATTATTATTATCATTATCATCATTTTCAGTAGCTTTTTTTCTATTTTCATTAAACCATTCTTTTAAATCTTGTGTATCATGTGACTGTGATTGTGATAAATCATTATACAATGCTGGTATATCATCTCTTCTTCTTTTAAAATTTTCTTTTTGATGTTCAGTTAAACAATTAACATCAACATTAATATCATTATTAATAACAACATAATCTTGTGATTCATTATCAATTGGTATATTACTGACAATTTTTTTAAATTCATTATTATCTTTTTTAATTGATACAAGTTTAGTAATTGTCGTTGGTGATTTTGTATTACCAACACGTTCACGTCCAAGATAACTACCAACAATTTTAATTGGTTTTTGTAATTTTCGAGGATCATTAATCATTTGTTTTTTTTTATTATCAGTCATTAAATTTTGATTAAGAAATATTGCTTCTGCTTCTTTTACAATATCTAATAATGCTTTTTTAACATCTTGTTTTAAATCAATTGAATCATTTAATGACATTATATTAGCAACTATTTCTACACTTTTATGACAATATGCTGCTAAAAATGTATCATGATATATTGCTATAAAATTATTTGTTAAATATTTTGCATGACCTTTTATAATAATAACAACTGTATCCCAAGTATTAATTATTTCTTTTTCAATATTATCATCGCGTACTTCAATTTTTAACATATATTCAATTGTTGATTTAACAGCTTCTAAATAATTAAGTGTTTTATTATAATCAGCAAGGCTATAAGTTGACATGAGCACTAATGACAATGCTTTTAATGATAATTCACCCTCTGGTCCCATTAATGTTTCTCGTGTTGTATCACGTAGTATATGTATCATTGATGGTACTTGATTATTTGTAAATAATACTTTATAATCAATTGTACTGATAATTGTTTCTAAACAATATGCAACAAAACGATAACATTTTTTTTCTTTTAAACAATATTTATTAATTGTATTTGTTAATGTATCAAGTATTTCATTTGGTTTAACTGTCAAAATTGCATGTGCTTTCATGTCAAATAATTTATACAGCTTAATCCACAATGATATAATCATTTTTGCTTGTTGTGGTGCAGGTGTTATATCACGCCAAAATGAACAAGTAAATGGAAAATGTATTATTTTAAATATTGTTGAAAAATTATGATTAGTATCATTACCTTGATTAATATTATTATCGTCATTTATATATTTAATTAATATACCAGCAAATATACGCCATACTTCAATAATAATTGAATAAAAATTATCATGACAATCAATTTCAATTGCTGATATAACTGAATCAATAAATTCAAGTATTTTTGTATGAATATTTAGTGTTTTTAAACCACGATGAATTATTGTTTTAATTGAATCAAGATGTCGTAGTTCAATTTTTTTTAATACTGATGGATTTAATAATTTTTTAGCCAATGTTATTAATGTATCATCATTACATGTAAATTGATTATGTGGTAAATCAGCAAGTTCTGGTATAATTGTATTGATAATTAAATTACTCATTATTATTGAATCATTAATATGATTTGTTATTTCACTAATAACAATTATTAATTCTTTAAACATTGGTATACGTTCATCGTCATTTGATTCTTCAATGTATTCAACAAGATTTGACCACAATATATTACATAATTTATCACGATTTTTTAAATCATCATCAGTTAAATTTGTTATTAATAATAATGCTTCACCAACACTATGAAATAATCTTTTATATATTGATTTAAATACTATATTTGTTATTGCATCTGGTAATCTTTCTTTTAATGATAATGTTATTAATTCACGATCTTTTTTTCTACGTACTAATAATTGTAATAATGCATCAACAGCAAGTACACGTGTTTTATGAAAACGTTTACCTGGTGATGCAATAATACCACTACTATCAATTTGTGTTGATAACAATGGTGTATCACCAAGTGGTCCAAAACAAAATTCTAAAAAACCATTTAATACTTGTTGTAAAAATTCAGCTGATTTTGGATCTAATTTTATTATTAAATGCCACCATGTTTCAAGTTTAACCAATGCAAGTGATTCAATTTTACTATTTTTTGCTGTTAATGGAATACATAATAATTTAATACGTCTATTTGATGATAATTCAGTTGGATTTAAGGCAAAATTATCCATTAATATTTTCCAACATAAAAATGCTTGTTTACGAATTCTATTATCAGATGATTTAAATGCTTTTTCTTCAATTCCCAATAGAGGATTTATTAATCCAGCACCACCACGATGTAAATCAATACCTAATATTTGTACACTTAATGACCATTGTGTTGCCCAATCATATTCTTTTGATTTAATTAATAAATCCATTCTTGGACAATACATTTTTGATAAATCATCTTTATAAATTAGCCATAATTTTGGTGAACTTACTTGCATATATGCTACAAGATTTGTTTTTAATGCTGTTGATAATAATTCAAGTGCTAATTTACGTTGTTGGGCAAAACCCATGTATGCTAATAATATTATTTTATCAAATAAAAATACATGATACTTGTTAACATAATTTTTTGAAGATGTTAATGCACTTGCATATAATCTTTGAAGTAATTGTATTGATTTAAATACCAATTGATATTCAATATCATCTGTATTTGTTGAATATTTTTGTTCAGCTTCAGTTAATAAATTTATATTTTCAGTACATGATAATGGTGATAACCATTCCATTGTTTTTGAATTAACATTTTGCATACAGTCATTTATGAATTTTATTGTTGTATCATTATCAGAAAATTTTACCAACAGATTTATATCCAAGCTTTCCAAAAATGTGAAAAATTTTAAACGTTTTCTTCTTTCTAAATGATGGCCAACTTTGTAAAGACTCAATGGAACATCTGTCTCATCATCAATAAGACAAATAAAAGTTTGACGTGCTTCTAAACTCAATTCTTTATCTTCACTAGAAGTTAGATCCAGGGCTAGTAGACAAATCTCCATTGCTTGTTTTGGTTTTAACATTTGTTCCAACGCAAATATACCTGGAGCACTAATAAATAATATTTTTAAAAAATCATGCCTTATATTATATGATAACTTGTTGAATTTATTTGATAGAATTTTATATATATTTTTCTTTACCTTCTGAAATAGGTTAGGGCACCACATTTTTCTGGTTTACTACTGGAAGCAGTGTTTATAATTTGCCAGTTTTTTATTAAAACTTGCTCTAATGTAGCCATTTTGTATTATTGTTAATTCAATCAACAATTGATAAACATGACAACAAACAAATGAAAATTACAGTTCTCCATAAACTGTCAGCTTCACAAGTTTATAACTTGTTTTAAATTCTAAAGAAACAAAAAGAAAATACAACAAATTTTATTAATAAACAAACTTAATCAACACAACAATTAACTATTTGAAATTAATTTTTTTTATTTACACTTTGTTTACAAGTCGTTGAAATTTAAATACTGCGTATTTAAATAAAAAAAAAAAAANAAAAAAAAAAAAAAACTCAACCCGGCAACAACTTCCAAAATTAGTCGGCATAAAAAAAAAAAAATACCTAAATAATTTTATGACGCTTTGTTTGTGAAACTTAAAGATTCTTTGATTATTAAAATTTGTAGATTTAATAATTAAATTATTTTTATTAACAGTTACATTTTATTCAAATGAAAAATATTATTTTTTTGTATATTGATAAATTATGTGTGTTTACAACTTTTTGGTTAGTTTTGGATTGATCATAAAAATCGCGTTGAAGTTGGAGTGAGTTGGAGCAAGTTGGAGAGAAGCGGTTTGATTAATCCATCAAAAATTTTTTAATAGTAAACAAACAGTTGTGTATTTGCTTAATTGTATTGACTATTGTCAAAATAAACAAACCTTTTAGACACTATCTACCGAATCACTGATATAATTTGTTGATTTATTACAAAATATCGATTAGAAACAAATTATAGCACATAAGTTGGCGCCTTTTTGCGCCTTTTTTTTTTTTATATATCGCGTTTTACTTCTATTGACTTCTATTTTCTTCCATTTGCAATCATCAGAGCTGAAAAAAAAAAAAAAAATTCTCTTTTTTTTTTGGGCCTGTTAATTTGTTTAGATATCATCGGTTGGTAAAAATAGGGTTATGTATGTAATTCTAGAATAAAAAATAACAAAGAATTTTGTGTAGTGGTTTTTTTATTAAGCTGTTGGCAATACTGGCAATCATTGTTTTATTTTTTACGGTGAAAACAATTAACCCTGGCAAAAATGACAAGAGTTAATTTCGGCGCTTTTACAAGAACGAATCAATAGCTATTACAGAGGAAATTAAAATTAATATTACAGAACCCCTAATTATAATATGAACCATCAAATACGATAATAAAATATTAAAATATTCTATTGACAGTTTAGACACATTACTTTTACGTGAATTATCTTTTATTATTGATCATTTATATGATTTAAAAACATAAGGTTAAGAGGTTAGGGAGCGAGCTGTCAAACAGATTACAGACATAAAACACAAGACCACAAATAGCGGTAATTTATGAAAACTTACCACTAAAATCAAAAGCAAATCAATAGCGAATCAAGAACAAAAAAAAATCATGAAAATTAATAAATAAACCTATTGTTGATAACTTTATATCATTTTATCATATTTATTATTATTTTTTGGTCATTTTAACAAAAAAAAAAAAATATAATATAACAATTGTTATATTATATTTTTTTTTTTAATAGGTTTATTTATTAATTTTCATGATTTTTTTCTTGTTCTTGATTCGCTCTTGGTTTGCTATTGATTTGCTTTTAATTTTAGTGGTAAGTTTTCATAAATTACCGCTATCCGGTGGCCTTGTAATTTGTGTCTGTGTAGAGTGGGTATAAGCACTCTATGTCTGTGTGACTGCTCGGTCCCTAACCTCTTAACCTTATGTTTTTAAATTATATAAATGATCAATAATAACAGATAATTTACGTAAAAGTAATGTGTCTAAACTGTTAATAAATTATTTTACTATTTTATCATGTTATTTATTAGTTTATATCATAATTAGAGGTTCTTCAATATCAATTTTAATTTGCTCTGTAATAGCTATTGATTCGCTCTTGTAAAGGCACCGCAATCATTCTATAATAGCTAATGAATTACTCTTGTGTGTTCTGCCAGGGAATTCTCTGCTTTTCTCCGTGTTTTTTTAGGTGATTGACTATCAGTGGAGTAAGACGGAGATTTACTCAACTTTTTTTTTCACATTTATTATAAATAAAATTTAAATTTTGAATGTTAAATTGCAAAAATAGCTTTTATTTTTGCTCTCCTTAGTACACGTACGAAAATTTTTTATCGACAGATCTACAAAAAAATCTATAAAACTTTTTTTAGATTTATGGTCGCGTAAAAAATTTTTGTACGTGAATCATTAAACATTGAGTTTATTGTTAAACATCACTTAAAATATTAAAATAAAATTAAAAATATTAAATTAATAATCATTTAATGTATATATTCCAACTACATAAAGTTTTATTAGTTTAACTTTTTTTTGCTTCGGTCTAGTTTTTCGTTCTCAATTATAGTTACCTAATAGTTAAAAAAAAAAAAAATTAACTAATGTTTCAATGATTAGTATAAATTGTTCGTTTTCAGTTTGTCATAACTAGTAATTAATTTTTTAACTATTAGTTAACTGTAATTGTAGACGAAAAACTAGCTCTACGGAATATTGTTCAATATTGTTTAAATCTTTTGAAATTTGAACTGATAAACTGTTTTTAAATTTGTCAATTGACATTCATCAGCAGCAAATATTTATTCGTCGCTGTCAAATATTTTATTTGTCGCCAGCGAATTGTTTCAAGTGTAAATACACCTTAAAATCATCATAAAAAAATAATAAAAAATTTTCTTGTACATACACATGTAAACAGTAGTATATATGCATTTTGTGTGTTGTCATACAAGTTTCTCTCTGTTTTTGTTGATTTTTGTACAGTAAACATTGTTGATTATTTGAATTGAAAATGTCAGATGGTTCAGATGATGATGTTGAGGACAGCCCTTGGGTCCTTTACAAAAACCGAGATGAATGGAAAGACGTTGTGCCAGTTCCTCAGGATGATGGACCACACGTTATTGTTGCAATTGCATACTCAGAAAAATGTAAATATACAATTTTTATTTCTTGTTTACTAACTTGAAATTATTAATTATTAATAACACTCTCTTTATTTTTACATTTCTAAAAAAAAACTCAAAATAATACACATGTAACTCTTTTTTTTTTTTAATGAACTATTGAGATTATTTAATTCAATTAAAGTTTCTAACCTAAAATACAAATGAATGTTTATTCTTGTAAAATTTTTAACTCAAAAAATATATAAACAAATCATCCAGTTAATTTATATGATAGTATTTATATTTAAATTAATGCTTGTTTTGTTTTTTAGTCCAAGATGCGTACGATTATTTTAGAGCAATTTTAAAATCTGGTGAAAAATCAGAAAGATCATTGAGTTTAACTGCTGATTGTATATGGTTAAATCCAGCAAATTATACAGTCTGGCAATATCGAAGGGATATATTAAAAACACTTGGTAAAGATTTACAAGAAGAATTACGATATGTCGATACAATGATTGAATCAAACTCCAAAAATTATCAAGTCTGGCATCACAGAAAGGCTATTGTTGAATTACTACAAGATGCAAGTCAAGAATTAGATTTTACAGCATCAATATTAAGAAAAGATGCTAAAAATTATCATTGTTGGCAACATCGACAATGGTGTATTCAAACATTTAGGTAAATTTTATTAAATCTTTTATAAAAATATTAAAATTAAATAAATATTAATTTTTATTACTACAGATTGTTTGATAAAGAATTAGACTACATAGAAGAATTATTGCAAGATGATATAAGAAATAATTCAGCTTGGAATCAAAGATACTTTGTCATTAGTAATACGACAAATTTTGAATCAGATGTTATAGATAAAGAAATTGATTTTGCATTAGAAAAAATATCAATTGTTAAAGAAAATGAAAGTGCTTGGAATTATCTCAGGGGGTTTGTGTTTAAATTATTTAATAATTTTATAAATAAAGTTAATTATATAAATATAAATATATATTTTCAGAATATTGATGCATGATAAAAATGGTGGCTTAGCATTTAATGAAAAAGTTTTAACAAAATGTGAAGAATTATACAATAATGGATGTCGAGCAAATCATCTTTTAGCTTGCATCATTGATATTTGTCAAGGAAAATATCGAAATGAACCACCAGATTCATTGTTTCACATTGATCGAGCACTAATGGTAATAATTAATTTATATTTAAATTTTAAATTACAATTAAACAAATAATTTATTGAATTTTTTTTAATCTTTAGCTTTGTAAAGATTTGGCTGAAAAACATGACAAAATACGTAGACGTTATTGGCAATATATTATTCAGCAATTATCTGAAAAATTAAATTCTACAACGTAAATATAATATGTCAAAAATAAATCACTTGTTAATGCATCAAAATATTCAAATAAAAAAAAAGATAAATAAAACAATAATGTCTCATTTTTGCAACGTTAATTAATTTTATTTATAAAATAGTTACATGCTCCCAAATTTAATACAATAAAAACTAATAAATTAATAACATAATGATAATAATTGCTTTGGTATAGCTAATAGCAATTCGATTGATTTTTTTTTTCCATTTTCGATGACTTAAATTTTTTAAGTCATCAATTTTTATTAAATTTTTTCTTTTTTCTGTTCAATATTTAATTAAGCAAAATTAATATTCAAATTTTTTTAATTATCTCTTTAAGCAATAGGCAGTGACTGCATTACCCGGGCCAATTTTTTTTTTCTTTTTTTTGTTTCATTTATAAATTTAGTATGCAAAATTAAGTTCAGCAATAATTAAATTCGTTTTTTCCAGTTGCTTGAATTAATGATTTTTAAATATTTTATTTTTTTTTTTATTTAATCTACCCTAACATTTAACAATCAACATCCAAACAGTTATTTTTTTTTTTTGCTTATCTTTACACACTCGATTACTCGGATCAGCAAGAGTGTCATGTTATTGTTGGACAATATTATTATATATTTATTCACATATATATATATTTTTTGTTTTTTTTTTGTTTTCATATAACAATGCATGAATTTGAATTTTTATTTTTAAAATTCTTTTTCATCCTGAGACGCTTGATCTGTCAATAAAAATTGGCGCGTACGGAAGAGGTTTTTTTTGTTCTTTTATTTATTCTTTTTATTTTTTTTTGTTCATCTATCTAAAACTATTTATTACACTTATGATTTTTTATTTTACACCGAAAATATAACATTGTTATTAATCAAATATTGATATTTAAAATTTTAATTAAATTTTTTTTTTTTTTGTCTGTATTATATTTTGTTTTATTTGTTATTAAATATTTTTGTTTAATTAATAATTATACTTTGCAGAGGTTTTTATTGGCTGAAAGTATATGATTTGTTTGTTTTTTATTTTAATTGAAAAAAAACTATAAATTAAAGTAAAAATTAATAAATTCTTTAAACAGTTTTTCTTATTTATTTTTTACACAATAATTTATTGGACCATCTGACCATATTTTTTCTTGCTCAATAATAATTTGACTTTTATCTTTAAACTGTCAGCAAATTTTTGGTATAATTTTTATCATAAATTTAAGCTCTTGATGTTTTTTTTTTTTTTTTATAACAAGTTGTTTGTTTAAATTTCTATAATACTTTTCGAATTTTTTCATGTCAGATGAAGTCATTGAAACAGATTGTTTCTTTGTTTTTTTTTTTTTTGTTAAAGATTTATATTATGATTTAGTAGAACTGCTAGATACATCGAGGAGATTTTGAATATTTATTCTACAATATTTTTTCACTTCCACATAAATTTAAATTAACAAATTTTCAATAAGAATAATTGTCAATTAAATTTTAAATATTTAAATGATTTTATTAGCTGTTTTTTAAAAAAGAAAAATAAAACTTAAAAATTTGTATTGATAGTTATTTTGTTTTTCCTTTTTTTGATTAAGATAAATACTATGAAATTTTAGAGTCTAAAATTCTAAGAGACACAAACTAAGATGGATTTATTGAATTTATTACAACTTTGTTATATATTTTTAGTAAATCTATACAAAGTCGTATTGATTTTCAAGAGATAGAAGAAAATATGAATATAGATTAACAATAACTACTTCATGATTTGTTTGAAATTTTATAAATAAATTTAATTTATCAACAATTATTCGAGTTAATCAATTCATATATCTCATCTGGATTTATCCATTCTTATTTTATGAATATTTTTCAAAGACTTGGGGTAGTGATTGAGTCGTATAAGATAACATTCAATGTTAATCTTCGAATCTCTTATTAAACATTTATTTTAATATATAAATTTATTAGCACTGCTAAAAATCAAATATAATTTATTATTTTTCCTTCTTTATTATCTGATTATTCTGGATTTTTTTTTAATTTAAATTTTCCAATACTATTTTAATTAACAAAATGCAAATTAATTTTTAGACAATGATAAGTCGTTACAGTGAAATAAAAAAAAAAAAAGTTCAATTAATCTGCGGAGTCATAAAATCAATTTTAATAATTTAAAAATGCTTTTTGAGTATTTATAAAAAATTCATATTGACATCTAAAAAAAATTTAGACCTATTTTGACTATTGAAAAATGTTATTTTTAACTTTTTAAAATTTATCTAATTTTGTATAATGACAGCCTTAATTTAAATTGTAAATGACTCCTCGAATAAATTGTAAATTAAAAATAGAAAATCAATAAATTATGGCGTTATATATTTTTTATTTTCTGGGTTTTTATTATTTCATGAAAAAATATTTTATTGAGCTATTTTTAAAATCAAATCCCATTGTTGATTAATAAAATTTAAATACCATACTTATGAATTATCATAATTCGAAGTTAGGCAGTGATAAAAAAATGATTTTATATTTATCTTTTAATTAATTTCATTGATCTTTAGCAGTACAATTTTTGAAAATATAATATATTAATATTGTTAGATGCATTTAATTAATAACCAGTCACAAAAATAAATATTTTTCTTACGTTACACTACAAACAACAAGTTATTTTCTCTTTTTATTTATTTTTTTTTTAAATTTAACATTCTTTTATATTTTTATAAACTTTTCTTTAATTTTTCATCCGAAAATACATTGTGTTATTTTGTATTATTGATCTTTTACATTTTTTTTTCTTTTTTAATTACTGTTTTATTGTTAAACAAAAATATAATTGGTAAAATTCATTGGGTAATTTTTATCATGTAATGTTAGATGCCACAATAATAATTATTCACATATATAATATATTTATTTATCTATTTAAATTTTTTTTCTCATCTTTCACCTCGAGTGTACACAAATATTTTTGTACCATACGTCTAATGTGTGTGAACGATATAAACAATGATATGCAATAGACAATTTTGTGTTTTAATTTTTTTTTTTTCTTTTTAATAATTTCTTTTTTTTTAAATAAAAAAAAAAATCAGTTTTTAAAATATAAAATTATAATAAATAAATAAATAAAAAATAATAATGAAAAATATATTTTTACAAATTATAAAAATCTATATATTGTTGTTTTTATTTAAAATCTGGTCAACTTTTTTTTTTTGTTCAATTTTATTTTTTCTATTTTTTTTTTTTTTCCTTTTTCTTTTTTTCTCAAAAATATGTTTTGATAAATGTTTTATCTTGTAGCAGGATTAGAAGCCCGAGGTGCAATCAAATCCTAAAAAATAAAATTCATTTTTTCTTTTGATAAGCCTTTTTCAGTTTTTTTTTTTAATCGTTATTTTCATTTTTACTGACTTTCAATATATATTTTTAATTCTCTGCAATAATTCAATTAAATTTCAAATTTTATACAGCAAATATCGATGTTATTATAAAGCTTTTTTGTTTAAATATTCTCTTGGTCCACGCTCGTCACAACGGTGGAGGACAATAAGCCAACTTTTTTCGTTTTCTTAATTTTATTTTTTCCACTGGACAAAGCTTCAAAATATTGAGCGTATTGAATAATTTTACAATTGTTTTAGTATATTAGTATTAGTAACATTATCGTTATTTATTTTTTCTTTTAATTGCCGTTTTTTTTTAATGGCTTGTTTGTAAATTGTTGACATGCCGCGTGTCAGAAGGCCGTGTCAAGAGCAGCCATTGATGATGAAATTTCAGAATCAGCACGACAAGCATCGAGAAACTCCGATAATGTCACGACACCATCCTTGTTGCCATCCATTTTCTAAAACGAATAAAAAAATAAATATAAATGATATTTCAAAAAAATTTATAAAATATTTGTACTTCTATTTTTTATTAAAATATTTCCCTTAAAATTTTAAATCGAAAAAGCTCCATTTAAATAAAATCCTCCAGTAAAAATACAAATACAAATTTTCATACTATATCAATTAATTATCCCTTAAATTAATAATTTAACAAAAATAATGTCAACTAAATAGAATTGTCAGGGGAACAAATACAATTTAAATTTCCATAAATTATAATAAATTATAATAAACACAAAAGTATTATCATCACGAACCATGATGTCAACAAAAAAAAAAAAAGAAAATAATAATGACAAATTGATAATTAAATTCTACGTTTATGGATAAACATTTTTAACTGATTTTTTTTTCCAACAAGTCAGCTGAAATGTCAACTAAATTTTGGAATAAATTTCGTAAATTTTGTTCTTTAAAAATTATTAATTTGGTAATATTAATTTTGTACGTGTATTCCAATATTAAATGTAGTTCAAGTTATTAAATATTTTCTGGTATTTTTAATTGTCATGGTTCATTAAAATTCTTCTTTATTATCAGTTGAACAAAAGACAGCTTTATATTATTTTCATTTTCTTTAAACAATTAATTTATATTAAAATTCTATATAGAATGAAAAAATAAATTAAAAATTGAAAATTGCTGCAAGCATTTTATCTTTAAAAGTCAAGAATTTTTATAAAGAACAAATGTGCCATAGGAAAATTTCTAATGAGTAAAACATTAATTAAATATTTTTTTCTTTTTTCATTTCATTTAGTCTTTATATTTTTTTATCCATTTAAAAAAGAATAAATTAAATGATACTGACCATCTGTGCAATTTTCATGGGACAAATGGTTAGAATAAATTTCCCTTCGTTTAGTTTTTTAAACTAAGGTTTTTATTTTTTCCATTGCAAAAATTAAAAGACAAGTATATACTTGTTGTGAACCTCCCTTTTCTTTTCAAACTTTTTTGCATCAATTTCAAAATATCTCAAATAAAATTTAGGCATTTTTATAATTGTAAAAATTTATCAAAATTATACTAATTGCATTTATCTTTTAGACGACGATTCTTTGTAATATTTTTTGAACAATTTCTATTGTTCAAAAGGATTAATATTAAATCCCAAAAAACAAAAAAATCCAATTACCATTGTTAAAAGTGTATACGCAGCTTTGACTTTCTATTCATAATTAAATTATATATGATAGATTAATATTTCATATTAAATTTAACAAACCATTGTAAAAAAAATTCATTAAAACTGTCAAACAGTTGAGGTATCTATCTATCTAAACCAAAATACTAAAAAAAAAAAAAAATATAAAATTTATTAACAGTGAATGATTTTAAAACAAAATTGTTAACTTTTTTTTTTTAAATTAGTTTGAAGAATTTTACTTTTTACATTGAGGTTAACGAGAGCGAAAGAAGCTATCGTTTACCACTCGGTTTATTGAAACAAAGGGCAAGATATATTTTTAATTAAAAAAGCTTATCCAACTGGAGGGGAAGATGTGCTAATGAATGCTGAAGGTAATAATGTCTGATTAAATTTTATCAACATTGATTAATCACTTAGTTTAATCAATGCAATATTATTTATTATTTTTCATTCAATCAATTTAATATATGAATATTATTAAATTCAATGACACAAGTCATAAATTTTTACCATAATAATATTTCAAAATAAATAAAAAAATGTCACATTCATTTATGAAGCTTCTATTTATCCAACTTTTGTAAAAATAATTAAAAAATAAATGTATTTTTATCGTCAAAATATTTATTATATACAAAGAAAGAAACGAATTAAAAATATTTCTCCCAAATGTATTGTATAAATCTACTTAAATTAGTATTCTTTCTTAATTCCAGTTAGCTATTTAGCATTAAACACGATCGTTCTATTTCTTGCCCTCATTTTTATTTAAAATTTACATAGTATTTCATTAAAAAATTTAAATAATATATTGAAGAATTTTATGAATAAAATAACACTCTTCGTATAAAACCATCATGACCAATGATAAAGTTATTTTTAAAGGATCCCTTTTGCTTTTTTTTTTTTCATTCGATGTCACGTGAGTGTGATTAAATATATTCTATACAATATTTTAAATACAAATTATTATAATTATTATTTAAGTAAACTTCCGTTGACCTAGTTTTTCCATTTTTTATTCATAATTTTTTTTGACACTTTTAATGATTAAATCATTTCACAATACTTTGAGCTTTTTTTCAAATTATAATTTCATTTCTGTTGATCTAGTTTCAATCAAAAACTTTCATGTATACAAGTGCATAAAATTTCGTATTCAATATAATTAAATTATGCAAATTAAATTATATTCAATTTACTATGTCAACGTGATTGTGTTTTTTCTTATAAAAATTTTATTTAAAAAAAAATAGATTTTGCATTAATAATTTGATATTTTTTATTGACAAATATTATGTGAAAGTTGGGTGTATACTACCAAGATATTTTTTTCAATGAAAAGTTTTTTTTATTTACTATTTTTATTAAATTTTTTACTTTTCTCATCTTTTTTTTTCTTTTTAAATATTTCATTTTTTTTCTCGATTTTTATTTTTATGTTGCCATTGATATAATCCTATTATCTTGTGTATACAAAGGAATTTTTTTCTCATCGTAACTTTATTGATTATACATTTTTTTTTTTTTATTCAAAGCAACTTTTTTATGAAAATATAATAATTTGTTTGAAATGAATGAACCAAAAAATGTAAAAAAAAACAAATAAAAATATTCAAAAAGTTTATTAAAAATTTAGCTTATTAAATTTTTTAATGTTTGAAATATATTTTATGTATTTTTCTTTTGTAAATTAAATATAAAAGAAAATTATTTAACATATTGATTAAATTGAGAATTAAAAAAAATATTAAATAAATTGTTTTTTTAAATAATTTATATTTCAACATTTAAATATATTTTTTATTAATAAAATTTATATTGTTTTTAAAAATATAAATTAGGTAGTTGTCTATTTAGTAAATATATTTATCATAAATTGCTTTGAAATAATTTTGATAATCTAGTATATGACAATGAATATTTGTACTACCACAGGATTTAAATTTGCTTTGAGTAGAAAATAACAGAGCTCTTAAATAAACACAAATTTAATTTGTAAATAAATGTACTTTCACATGTAACTTTGAGGTAAACTAGAATATCGTAATATGCATATATTTGTAACTAAACTACAAGCATAGTTGAAGAGTTTGTTGAAGCAATAGTGTATCTTCTTTGCTGATAAATATATTCCCAAATGGAAATGACACAGCTTTAAAATTTTGTATGTGAATATTTAACATACATCATTGAATTGCACTTTGGTATATTCACTGAGATAGTTTTTATTTTTTTTCTTTTTTTGCATTACATTAAATTATGTCTTTTGATATTTTGTATTATTTTTATTATTAAAGAAAATAAATTTTTATTTACCTGAAACATACGATCGACTTTCTGTCGAACACCTTCATGGTCTACATTTGGATCTAAAAATTTACCCATCAATTCATAAACAGCTGTCACAATGTCTGTCATTTCTTCACGTGTTATACATCCATCACCATTTATATCATACAGTGAAAATGTCCATCGTAGTTTTTCATCAGTTGAACCCCTCGATAAAATACTCAATCCCGTAACGAAATCCTAAAATTTTTCAACAAAAAAAAAATACAATGTCATTAATATTATATTTTTCAATCAATATATTTTATAATAAATTTTTTTTATCATTATTATAATTATTGTAAACATCAACTCATATTTTATGTTGAAAAAAAATATATATATGAAAATTTTCATTACATTTTTTTATTATTTTAAAATTAATATAAAAAATGTTTTTAAAATTACGTAATATTTCATTTATTATTTATTTATTTTAATAGTTGATGAATAATTCAATTTGATACTTTGTTATGATTTTTTAATTATAAAAAAAAATTTACATTACAATGTACTTGCAATGAACAAATTAAAAAAATTGGAATTATTTATTTTTATTTTTATTATACAAATTTTAATGGATAAATTTTTTTTATTTTTAAAAGATGAATTAAAGTATTATATATCGATTGTATTTCAATTTTATTTATGATATTTCAAACAAAAATATTGACGTAGGAAATTAAAAAAAAAAATTAATTATTTACGGATTTATAAAAAAAATTAAATTGTTATTGAATAATGTATTTTAAGATTTTAATATCTGATTAATAACAGGAAATTTCATTTCGAGTTAATTTGATTTTCTTGTGGTTTTTGTGGATTTTCTGGCTTATCCTAATATTCCTTGATTAATGAAATAGTGTGACGTTTAACGTATCTCTCTTTTATACCTCTCAAAATATATTGAGGGTAAATTTGAGGGAAATTTATTTGTAGGATATATTGACCATCAGAATTTTCTTTTCAAAACTGTATTTTTAAATATTTTTGCAAATGACTTGACTCTTTTACAAATTTACCAAAGATTTAAAATTGATTGATGCTATAGCATTTATAAAACAGCATGAATTTTATTAATTAATAGTTAATAATAATACTAATTAGAAGATACATAAAAACGCTTGAAAAAAAAAAATCTTTTTGGCATTTAAATCAATAGAGTTAAATTATTTTTGAATAATATTTGAAGAATTGTCTTCAAACTTTTAAAAGACACATTGCTTATGTTTTTTTTTACGTCAAATTTTTTTATTTCC
The DNA here is from genome assembly GCA_015776835.1 of Aphidius ervi. Lineage (NCBI taxonomy): Eukaryota > Metazoa > Arthropoda > Insecta > Hymenoptera > Braconidae > Aphidius > Aphidius ervi. The sequence goes on along the minus strand of MKYW01000003.1, from coordinate 1,227,453 downwards.
CAAACATAAAAAAAAAATGCGTAAAAACATTATGGTATAAAAATTTGAAGATATCATTTTTTACTTTAAGAGCGAATCGTATATAAAAAATTTTTTTTTTTAAAAGTTATATCTAAAAAGCACGTCCCCTGAAGCTGTTGATGCGACACGTTGCCTTTAGTCACGTATAAAAAAATAAAAAGTTCTCAAGAATCTCGTGGCCTAGGTTTGCATTAAAGTCGTAATAAAAATGGAGTAGATAGAGGCTAAAGATAAGAAAAAGAATAATACATATAGAACAGATAGAAAAATAAAAAATTGATAAAAGTATGTGGCTTTGATGAAAAACAGGATATCGAAGAAAATAATAAAAATAGATGATAGTGGTCAGTCTAACAGAAAATAATTTTTTATTTTTTACTATAAAATACTGTAATTTTTCAACCTCGAGTTCGACATTTTTATCTTTTAAAGAATGAGCTTTTACATATATTAAAATTTATAATAAATCTAATGTTTATCAGATGTCATTTTAAATAATATTTAACAAAGAAATAATTTTTTTCATTATTTAAATAGTTATATATAATTTTCATCAAGTAAATTTTCCATTTACAATAGTTAATTATTTAATATATTATTTTTTGTTTGAAGAAAACTCATAATTATTCAACTATGACTAAATGAACTTTTTAATTTGATTTTATTACATTTTTCGTTTCGCCGTTTGTGTTTAATCTCTTTTATTATTATTCATTAGATTAACACTATATAAGGCGTTGAAATAGTAAATTTTATAAAAACGTTGTTCATTCTTTTTTATTAAATTTTTTTTTCGAGTATAAATTATACATAAATTACAAAAATAAATATAACTTTTTTTTCTAGAATAAAGTGTAACTAAAATATTATTATCAATCTCAAATGTTATGAAATTACTTTTTATTTGTAATAATGAAAAATAACTCGTTGGCTTATAGTGATGAGGTGTTTGAGAAAACGAATGAGGTGATAAAACCAACAAGGACAGTTGTTGTTTCATGTAACACAGTTAAATGAGGGGAAGTTGTGGTTTTTATCAAACAAAATACATGTTACATATAAATTTATGTTCAACTTCTAAGACCATCATATATAGTACCTCAAAGCTTTTAATCCTGCTTACATATTATAACAAAAAACTTTCTAGTTTTTACCCTTGTCCCTTTCATAATTTTTATATATACTTTCCTAAATTTTATTTAACTAACAATCATGTATCATTCAAGCCTTCGATCCTCTATTAATGAAGATAAAGAAATAAATTTTCCAAGGGTCAAAAATAAATTAACCGATAATAATAGCTACTATTATTTTTTTATATAAAAAAAAAAAATGGTTATATTTTTTTTTTAAAAACTCCAGGCGTTTACAAAAATAAAAAAAATAAATATAATATTTAGACTTGGAGATTATTAAAATAAAAAAGGCCCATATCCACGGAGATATGCTCTTCTTAATTTTTTTTTCAAGTATGTCATTGTTAGTTAAACTCTTTTACTACTGAGCGCAAGTGTAAAAAAAAAAAAAAATACATATATTTCATCTGAACTGCGACGGTTTTTTTTCATTTTTTTTTTCTTTGTACATGCACGGAAATAACTATTTTTCCAGTATATAAAGCAAAAGTGATAAGTCACCACATGTGAAAGAAAAAAGAAATGTCAACGTAGTCAAGTAACCAGTATGCCATAATTCAAACTGTTACAATTTATTTTCTTCATGCATGCGCAAACTTTTAAGCCTGCTAGTGTATACACATATATAAACTAAATATAAAAATGAAAAATATAAGTTATTTAAAAAAATTAAATTGACTATATGATTGCGAATGTGTGTGTGTGGTAAATATTATACGTTTCACACGAAATTGTGGTAAGCTGAGAATTCATTTGTGGCTGTTATATCAAAATTCTGTCTGACCTATACAAAACGTATACTACTGAATTAAATTATGCATGTTTATCCATTTGACACTTCATGAAAATAATTTTAAAATATGTCTTGCTAAATTTATCATTCAATATCTATATAATTATTTCAAATAAATATAAAACAATTCATAATTTTATTAAAAAAATATAATAGATATTTAATGTAATTAATTTACAACTCAGTATATATAAACTTTCCATTTCATTAATTGGCATTATCTACTGAGTTAACGATGAGGTAGCCACTTTGTATAATTGAGATTGTAAACTTGGTGTATAGTTAGTTAATAAAATTGAATTGAATTATAACTTGTATTTCAGGATAATACCTTATTAAAACCTGGAGACTTTATGAAGCTCATTTGAACCTGTCCAACATTTCTATACAGCTAAACTTTTATTATATTATGTTGTTGTTTCGAAAATTTTAAGTCAACTTATGACATGTTGTATATTATTTTAAATATTGAGATAATAATGTGATGTGTAATTTCAATTTATTATACATATGTATATAAGGAATTTTATTTTTTTAAAGATGCCTGATAGCTACGCATTAGTGAAAATGTAGGTCATAAAATACCGTTGCTTTTCTTTGGTTTTTATGCTGGTCGTTTGAAACAATGCGTTGGTTTTTCTTTTCGTTTTTTTTTTTGCCCCTTAACCAATGTCGTTTGTGACAAATGCCTCGGTTATCTTCGTATTCAACGCTTTTATCCTTGAACATCGCACAAAGTATATATATATATATCTTTGTTGACGTGATATTATGTGAAACAAAAAAACCATTTTTAAAATAAAAATTTCTTTTATCATTTTTCTTAAGGGGATGATAATGGTCTTAGTATTATTTTTAAATTCTTAATACAAACAGTTTATGTGAATAAAAAAAAAAACAAATTAATTTTTAACACACTAAAATAATATTCATTTAATTTTAATTAATTTTTAATTAATTATTTTTTTTTACGTATTATTTATTTTTATTGAGCTAGACAAGCCATCATTTTATTCTTAATTCTTTTAATTTTACTTTTTATATATAAAATAAAATAATAAAATTTTGCATTAGTAAAATTTTTTAATTTTAATATAAAATTGTATTTATTATTTTAATTAAATAGTTTATTATTTAATTATTTTTTGTAGATATGAATTTTGATGGATCAGCTGATGGCATTAATTTAAAATTTCCATAATCAACTACAATTGTATGAATGTAAGTTTAGAATTTTTCTTATCTATTTCATTTGGATTTTTAAAATTTATCTTATTGTTTATAGTTATTTCTGTCAAATTTCAAGTCATTTAAACTCGCGTTTAGTTGTGCGATAAGTTAATAGAATCATTTTTATTTTAAATAAATTTAAAAAATATTTAAAATATAATTTATAAATATACCTATTTTTTTTTTGAATAATAATTTTTTTTTATCAGGGTAAAGTATTGATCTGTAAGAATGATTTCGCATTAATAATATTAAACAAATTTAAACATTTATTCTCATTACAAATTAATTCAACTCAATAAACAGACACGGATTTTATTTATTCTTTTAAAATCATACGGAAGTGTACATATATCCCCGTTCAAACACTCCAATTACAAGAGAAAAAAAAACAATATGTATATAGAAAAATAAAAATCGATTTACAGAGTATTTGTAGGTGGGTTATATTTAAATATATATACATATATATTGTACGAGTGTTTGTATATATTCCTCACTATTGTCTATTTTATCTGAAATTCATGCCAAGGATTCAATGAGATATTCTATGTTATAACCACATGGAGGATAACCAAACGACCCATCCAATATTTCAATTCATAACAGTAAATCAGATACTCTATTTTCCCTGCAGGAAAATGTATGGCTATATTACCTTGCATTGTAAATATTAACTAGTTTCAATTGATTCCGTTTAATTGAGACAATAAAATAACTTACATATTTTAAAAAATAATAAATCAATTTATTTATGATATTTTTTTTTGTTATAATTTGAATATTTTCAAGTCAATATATTCCAGCATTTATTCCAGTATAAATAAGTCACTTTAATATGATAATTTAAAAAACAATTTTAATAATAATGAAAACAATTGGTTATATAAATTTATAAATCAAAAATTTATTTACATTTTTGATTGTTTATTTTTGTTTTAATTTATTTCAAATTTGAAAATATATACTTTATTATCATTAAAAAAAGACAAATAAATTTTAATAAATAAGTTGAATTATTGTTGTTTAAATAATGGAAGTATAATTTCACGAAAATTTTATTTAGAAATATTTTTTTGATAAACAAACCTATACAGCAAATTGAATTGGCTTATTTATTTTTTCTTGTCAATGTAGATATAAATTGAATTTTAAATATTATAAATTTATAATGAATAGAAGGTACTTTAAGTAAAGGTATATATTTTTTTATCTCGTTGTGTAACTAACAAGCGTGCTGGTTAGTTTATTAAATATTCAATTTATATATACATATATATTGTACAATCAGTACGACCATTGAATAAACATTCAGTATTTGTCTTGAAGAGCATTCATGAGTATGCAATGTTTGATTTAAACTACAATATATAAGCCATATATTTACCAACGTACTATCCACCATTTATTCATTTAAAAATTTAACATAGATACTTGAAAAATTTCAAATAATTGTATGTACAAAAGAGAATATTATTGGTGAATAAAACAATCATCTTTCTACTTTAAATTATAAATATAATTTTATAAAGATATCTTATTTATTTTTGATTAATATATCTCTCCATGAGAATATTTGTTTTCAAGTCAATCAGGAATAATTTTTTCAATTTAAATAAAAAAAAAAGTTGTTTCTAAAGATTTCACTTGGTGAAAGAATTGAGAAAGCTTTTGGCTAGTGAATAAATAGAATTTAAAAAAGGTCATTTTAAATGGTCTATCGATGAGTGTGAAATAAAATACTTGAATGTAAAATAACTTCTAGACCTTTTTGGCAATTTCCGGTTGATATTGTAAATGACATCGTTCTACCATCTCCAAGGATTTTTTTTTTCAAGGAAATTGCAATGCGTTTAGATTGGTTTCAAAAAAAAAAAAATTATTTTCCAAAAAAAATAAAATAGTTTTGAAGAAAAATAAATTGATTTTTAAACTATGTTAAAAAAAATTTTATTCATGATTAATTTATAATGAAAAATTTAGTTATTATTTAAATGAAAAATGGAAATTATTTAAATAAAATAAAGTGAAACGAATAAATCATTTGAAACAAATAAATAAATCAAAATTGATTCGCTGAAAATTTGAAATGTTTTTATAACTTTAATAGTAAATCGAAATATGTATTGACAAATGGCTTACATATCAAAATGAAAATAAATAACTGAATACTAAAACAATTCAAAAATAAAATATCAATTTTTCAGGGTGAATAATTCAGCTTAAATCATGACACGGATTAATTTTGCTTCACATGAATTAAAAACTAATATATTTTTAAATTATTTTTGATATATTTATTTCTTATTATTATTCTCGATATCAATTTCTTTATTTAATTGTGATTGTTGTTTATTGGTAATTATATAGATAACGAAAGTCAACGTGAAACTGAGACCATTGTGTTTACAATCGCAATTAGAAGTAAAATTGTCAGCCGTTGATTATCTGTTTGCACGGTTTGCAGTGTTTGGTCAACATTTCAATATATATTTTGGTCCTTCAGGGAATATTATTATGTCAACTCATTAATAATTTTTCTTTTTTCTATTTATTTCAAACTTGGAAGAGTTTTATTTAGCCTACTATTTTTTAAATTGAAAAATAGTTTTAAAGAATTTTTTTTTTTTTTCATAATTTTTGACAAAACTTTATAAATATTTAGCATAAATCATAAAAAAAAAACATTGAGATCTGACCTTTGTTTGAAAGTAGAAGCTTCTAACCCAAAGTTAAGAAAAAACTATAGTCCAGAAGCTTTATACATAATGTATATATAAAAGAACAAGTACACTCAGTAAAAATAGCAGTTGGTATATGAATATTTAAAATAAAAGTAAAAATAATATTCTAAAAAAAAAGGTACAAAAATTTTTTCAAAAGAATAAAGATACAGCTGTATAAAGAGAATGATAAAAAAAATAATAGAATAAAATATAAAAATTAATAAATAAAAAAATGTCAGACTCACCTCAAAACTTAATAGTCCACTGTGATCTTGGTCAAGTGTATTGAATACATAGTGAGCATATTGGCTGGTATTTGCTGGAAAAAAAAAAAAAAAAGATTGATTAATGGTTACTTCAATAAATTTTTATAATTAATATTTGCTCAAAGTAATCAATATTACTTGCGAGCTTTTAATATTTTACTTTGATGGATAAAAAAAAAGAGAGAATAACCTGAATTCATCGAGAAAAAGTTCTCAATGTATAAAAAAAAAAAAGAGAAGAAATATTTAAAACTTGCGCATCCGATCAGACTTGTACAATGTTGCAAATTTAAAGTTGAAATGGTGAATGATTATTTTAAAGATGTCTGGTGAAATGGTTAAAGAAATATCTTCAAATGTTTTTGAGATAAATTATTAACTGGTACGACGATAATTTAAAATACTGTAAAATATTGAAATTTAGTAACTGACTATTTATTCAATAATAAATTCACGTATTTTTTATACATTTCGGATTATTCACTAGTTTGAAAAATTAACGAAAAATATATCCAAGAGAGATTTTCAATGTACACAGAGAATTTTTATTTAAATAAAATTTTAATTATATTCAGTTGTTATTTATCTAGTAACTGGGTCAATAAATTTATTTACATTGTTTTTTGTTTTGTTTTTATTTAGATCAACAATTTAGAAAACAAAAATTAATTTCCTTTGAATTTAAAATATCATGGGAATCCTGGGAATTTCATGGGAATTTAATAATGTAGTTGATAAATTTACCCTCAATTTTATAATAATATTTTTTATCTAAAAACTATTTATTTGTTATATGTAAAATAGAATTATTAATTTTTTTAATCTACGTTTGTATTTTTTTGTTATAATTTAAATTAGACACTTAACAATAATTACAGTAGTGTTATAATTTCATAACGAAAAAGTATGTATTTTTTTTTTGCACGAGATAAAAAGTCGTGGTTTTGTAACTACTAAAAATATTAAAATGGAATACAATAGAAGAATAGTAGAGAATCAAGTAATCAGCAGTAATATACCAACACACGTCCACATATTTTATAATTATTATTTTTTTTTTTTTGTTACTGTAAATTCATTGTTCGTGTAGGTGCTGATAGCAATATGTTTTTTTTGTTATGCTTATTGTTGCTTAAAATAATTTTACAGTTGTATGACAATAATGTTAACGTAATGATAAAATATATTAATATTAACATTAATACATTTATATAAATGGTAAAAAAAAAGAATAAAATAATTTTTTTTTAACTTTAAAAGGTAATGGAAAAATATTTAAATAGATTAATAAAATAGTTTATTTATTAAAAAATGGAAAATTAATTTCAAGTATTTGTGGGTGTAGAATTTATTAGTGGTCACAGTAAAATTTCGATAGGAAATCTTTAGAATTGTAGGGATTGAATTTTTTGTGAGATTGCAAATAAATTCGGGAAATCTATTGATGCATTTCCATTATCACCAAAATCCTTTTGAACATTTTAACTGTGTATTGCTTTTATTTGATCGTAAATATTTACTGGAGCATACTACCTTCGTATTCTAATAATTTTTTGTGATACTTTTATTCAGAGACCATAAATTAAAAAGAAAATGAAATAAAAAAAACATCCGTTTTATTAAAAAAAAAGAAATAACATTATTTATATTTTTTTTGAATTTAAAAATTTCAATTTTAATTTTTTTTAAGGATGAGTTTTGATATTAATAGTTTGTATAAATTACGAGAGACGAGAAATTAAAATTTCTCGTTAAATTTTTGAGTTGATGGACCATAAAGTTGCGAAAAAAATTAATACAACTTTTTACGATGAAATTAAAAAATAAAGCCTACTTAAATACTCTTAGACACTAAAAAAAAAAAAATTACTATGTGATATAAATATTAACAAGAAAAAATTCTAAAAAAACCAGAAACTTATTTTTTATGTTTTATTGTAGAAAAAAAAAAAAGAAATTAAGATATTTGATTATTATTTGTAGAAAAAATGACTTGGCAAATGAAAATCAGTCCCAAGAGATTTTATTCTGTAAATATTTATTTACTCATATATATTTATTTATTTATATTTGCTTATTTGCGTTCTAAATGCTCAGTTTGTGAATCTAATTCCTTTGAGGCTAGTTTGTTTCCAAACTATTTAAATGTTTTACAGTATATAATATTCTTTTTTTTTTCTCTTTGGACGCACACGTAAATATATATGCACATTAAAATGTCAAAGCTTACAAGTAAATATTTATACGAAAGCCAAGATGATGAAAAATGACAGTGATAACTTGAAGAAATTATAAAAGTGATGGTAAATAAAAGGGTGAAAATTAGTATATTTAAATTATATTAAAAGTAAACTATATTAAATATATGTCTCAATTATATATATTTGAAAAAAAAAATATATATAAATTGCATTTAGTATTTGAAAAATATAAGATATATATAAAAAGCTTTTAAAATATATTTCAAATATAATTTATGTATATTTTTAGAATATTATATTCTAAAATCAAATTAATTTAATTTATAAAAATATAAAATATAATAATTCAAATGAAAATGGGTGAAAATTTAATTTCTTACCTCCTTGGGGAAAAAATTGTGAGTAAATACATTTAAAAGTGTCTTCTCTGACCACACCCGTGGGACACTCGGCTTTGAAACCTCGGTAAATTCTTTTTAATTCAGCTTCAGTAAATCTTGTTGCTCTACAAAGACTCGCCAAGGAATCCGGTCGGTATCTTGGAATCCGTTCTTCTTCGTATTCGGAATCTGTAAAGCAGAAAAAAATGTATTACAAAGAAAGAAAGCTTTAACTTGGACACGAAAATTTTCAAATAAGTTTTCATTTATTTTTTTTTTTTTTTTTTAAACTTGGATATAAAAAAAAACTGAACAAAAAGTTAAATATGCACTAGAGTTTTATGTTTTATTGACTTTTTTCAACAAGGAGATAGAAAGATATTAAATTTATTGGAGAAAAAGTTTTTTAAAAAATCTGAGGATTTTCAGTAAACGTGTCGTTTGGCTGTCGGTTCAATTATAGAAAAAAAGTATGCACATTTTTTTTTTTGGATATTTAAATAAATCATGAAAACTGGTAAATATAAAAATCAATGATTTTTGTTTGATTCAACAGAATTTATTGTAATAATAAAAATAATTTCAGTACGTCTTACTTTGTTTAATTAAAAAAAAAATAATTCCCAAATCTTAATCTTGAATTTATCTTGAAATATTTTTTTTGTTTTTTTTCCAAAAAATATTTCTAAAAAATTGTAAAAAAATTATTACTATAATTTTTTTTCCAATGATTTATTAATTTTATTTTGTCAAAGAAAATCTTAAAATTAAATTCACATATTTAACCTAAAGAAATATAAATAAACATAAAAAAATTTATTGAATTCCATATTATCACTAATTAGTTGACTAATTAGTAATTACGATAATAATTAATTAAGTGCTCATGAAATTCCTATCAATATTTGTATTCCAGTTAATAAATTTTATTGACGGTAATTTTATATTAATATTTGGAAAAAGAGAAAGACCAAATTGAAGGCATACTCATGAAAATTCCAGATATTCAAAATAGAGGATGAAATTTAATTTGAATCATCAATTGTATAGCAACGATTCGTGTGAAGATAAATTTTATTGCTAAAGTAAATATTTGAGTGGTAGTTTGTATATTCTGATTTTACTGAAACGTGCCAATCAGCAATAGTTCGAGCCACTCAAATATAATTTTGTATACAGAAATTCGTGCTCAATATGATAATAAGAGACTGATTAATAATTAGTGATTATAAGCGTGTTTTAATATGATTCAAATATTCCATCAAGTGGATGGCAAAAATAATTTTACGATTATATTAAAAAAGTATTTAAAAAATACTAAAACAAAATTTAGTAGCTAAGGAAAATTAGTGTGTTAGTTACCCAAAGCAAATTTGACCCCCGTCCATGCTTGTCGTACATAGTTGATAACTCTTCTGTAGAGTGGTCTTGGTGGACGTTTTTGAATATTTCCTTCTTCTTCATTGTCTTCATCCTCTTCTTCTGATGTTGGTGATGGTCGACCAACACCAGTTAATCTTCCCATTCGATTTCTTTGGCCAAGTATATTTACAACATCTCGAAATGGGGGTCCTTGATAACCCGGTGGATAATTTCCAGGAGTTATACTCGGACTTCCGAATGTTGAACCCCCGCGACCTTTTCCGCGACCACGTCCACCTCGTCCCCATGATGCGCCGCTTCCTTTCATAATTTTTTTTCAAATTTTTATTATATTTCTTTTTTTTTCTTTTTTCTTTCAAACACAATTGTATAATTAAAAAAAAAATTTATCATAAAGATTATCTAAATAGAGCATTATAAATTTATTGTATGATATTTTAATAAAATTGTTTGAAAGCGATTAATTAAATATCATATGAAAATTTTTTTTTTTTCAATTTTTAATAATGTCTAATCATAAATGGAAATTTTTCTCTTTTAAATAATTTAAATTAAGGCAATATAGTCAAATAAAAAAACTTGTAATGATTAAAATTAATATAATTACAAAAAAAAGAGAAAATTAAAAATTCTTGATACTATGTCTGACCATAAAGGATCATTTCTACTTAAATATAAAAATTCAGTGTATATACTAATATAACTTTAATTATAATTAGTCAATATTATAAATTTTTTTTTTATCATTCAATTTGAAAAAAAAAAAAGAAAACATACCTTGGCGTTTTTTGTAGGAGGGGAGCCCCACCAAGGGGCCGCAACCCCCCGCGCTCCCCGCAACCGAGGAGCTGATGGTGGCAAGACCAAAAGCACTCCGACCGCCAGTACTACGACGTTCGTAGTTACGTTGGCGGCGATTGCCGCCGCCAACTCCACCGCCACCACCTTCGCCTCCTCCCCCTGCTGACAACACCACGAAAAATCCACAAATACCAATCCTCTTTCTACCTGCTTGTTTTATTTATTTTTTATTTTATTATTTTTATTTTTTTTTCCCACCAACTTGCCAACGTTATACTACTTCACTTCCGCTTTACTTTGTCTTTTCTGTTTCCTGAAAATTATTTATTTATATTTTTTTTCATCTTATTTATTTGTTTTTTTTTTTTTTTTTTTCCATCATCTGTTATATCATGTACAATTTTTTTGCATTGTCACTTGTCATTGGATTCGCTAGACTTGTCAGGGTTTTTATATTTAAACTATATATAATTTTTTTTTGAAAAATGACAAAAATAAAGGAAAAGTAAATAATAATTTTCTCGGTAATATCATAATTAACTTTTATTTAAATAAATTTAAATTTTCTATTGTTTTCAATAACTTTCGTTTAAAATCTTTTACTTTTTTCTGTCAATTTTGGTTTCCTTTATTTTTTTTTTTTTTACGTGTGAATAGTAAATTATTTTTTAGTTTTCATTATCGCTTGGGAAGTGAATTTTTTTATTCCTTCATTGGATATATCGTGTGATACGATTCTCAACTCGTCAGCTATTTTCGACGTAGCTAATGAAAAATAAAAAAAAAAATAATAAAATATACGAGTGGAAAAAAAAAAATATATATATATATATATATAGATGAATAGATCACTCTTGTTCGTTTTACTGGTGTGTATTTTTATCCTCTCTTATCTCATTACTCTTTCTCTATTGTATTTTTTTTTTTTTTTTTTATTCCATTGCGCATTTCTCATCTTCCATCGATTTCATGCGAGTCAAGCTCTAAACGAAAATTTATTCCGCTACGATTTCCTGTTGGCTGTTCCAGATGTGGCCAGTGAGTCAGTGACAGAATTCATTGCATTTATATATGACCAATGAAATTTTACAAGAAAAAAAAATAAATAAATAAAAGAATTGAATATCAAAAATTACTCGCTATTTATTTTGTTTTCCAAATCGTAAATCAATCTCATGAAGGTTTTTATTTTTTTTTCCGTACAACAAAAAATTGCAAATAATTAAAAAAATTAATCAATTAAAATGATGTAATTTTTTATTATTAATTATTTTTCATTAAAAATGTAATTTTTATTTTTTATTTTTCTTTTAAATAAAGCTGACAGTCTTATTTGACATCTTTTTTTTTGAGATATGTCCGGTCATTCCTCATTACTTTCGTCTAAAATATTTTACAAAATGAATTTTTAAAAAATGCTGACGTCAAAAAATAGTAATAGCTCAACGGTGTCGTATTAACGGTATAACTGTCTGAGAATAATAAAAAATTAACAATGAAAAAAATAACCTTAGAGTTTATAATTCCCAGTGACTTGATTGGTAAAAATTGTAATGAAAAAGAAGATGATGAAAAAAAAAAAAGTTTGAATATTTAATTAAGTGTTCAAAACTCACTTGGATCTTCTCACACAGAGAGGTGAATTATTTTCAAAGATTAAAATATTCAAATTCACCCTGGGTGATGATTACTGTTTGCAGTAAAATTATCCACTTTGTTTAATAATAAAAACTTATTTTTTTCCAATAATTATATTCATTTTTTCAATGTATTTCTTCAATTTTTATTTACTTTAATAATTAAATTTTAATTATATACTATTTAATTGATTGTAGATTTTATTAAAGCATCATTTTTTTTATTGTAGATATTTAAAACATCTCCTTCCATTTGTAATTTTTTTTTTTTTTTTTGTTAGTACCTGAAACAAGCAATAAAAAAAAATCTGTTAGTACATGCGTATTAATTTTTTTTTTTTTTGCATTTGAATTAATAATAAGTCATTAGTAAAAGTTATTAGCACAGTAATTTAGATCGAGTAGAAATTCTGAACATTCAGGGAGCATTACATCTTATTGTTCTTGCTTGGTGTGTCTCGTATTCTAATGTTCGGAAATTAGTCTCTCTTGGGTGCCTACGAAATTTATTTGATTACACGTACAGTTTGAACTAGATAACGAACCGATAACCTCACTAATTTTATTAACATTTTGTCTTTGATCACTGATCTTCCTGATCATATTCACTACCAAATAATTGTCACTAATTAAACTTTTCAATTTGATAAAAAACAAATTACTCAACAAATAATTTTACATAAATTTTCATTATACAATGAGACAAAAGTTTTCACACAATTACACAAGTAGAAAAATATATTTAAATTTTATTTAATACTCCTAAATATAAATTAAGTATTTATTTTAAATATTTTTATGTCAAAGAAAAAAATTCACAACAATTTATAAATTTCATAAATATTCCAAGTTTGTTTAGTATTTGAAGAAGTAAAAAAAAAAACCCTTATATAATATAAAACATTTCAATAGAGTATAAAATCAATATTTGAATCTGGAACAAAACCACAAATCTTTAGAATATGTGTGTCTAGTTACATTAGAGTTTGACAGAACCAAAGCAATACCTTTAAGGTGAATGTGTATCATGGTAGCTGATGTATCCCATTCCAACAACCCTTTTATCAACCCTACTTTAAAATGTCTAAATGTACATACCATATACCAGTAAGAAATATCATGCACGTGATATTTGCATATGTGACTTTAACAAAAAAAAAAAAAAATCCTCATTTTCCTTAAATTAATTACGACACATTAGACTTATAGTAGAAATATTTTATATTTTTTTCATTCTTTAAACTCTTCAAGGTAGTTGTGAATATCTAATATTTTATCTGCAATATATTAAATGCCAAAAACATAAATTATTTATTTTTAAAAATGTCCAACTGATGAGAGACCTTGTTCGCATTTTAATTTCTATTTCACAAGTTGATATTACTAAAGCAAAAAAATAAAAAGAAAAATGATTAAAGTAAAAAACTTTGACCTCGAATGAATGTGATGAGTATATAAAATACTCGCTTGGGGGTAACACAAGCCCAAGGGAATTATAATGCACAAAGGTACTTCAGTGAAGACTCGTCAAGGCGTTCAACATCAAGTACGATTCTAGAATATATGTGTTGGTTTATTTTGTATTATGATTTTCTCTTGTTCATGTCAATTACACCAAGATATTTTGGATATCATATGTTCCAAGGGGATGATACCAACAAACGTTCTTGCATTCTTCTATGCTAATGACATTTACACAATGATTGAGTCAACCAAACCACCAATTAATTCTGTTAGGATTTTCATATCTATTTATAAATATAATATTCTCTTTTTCATTGCCCTTGCTGTTGTCAGTCAACTACGTTTATTCAACTAACCAAGTATTTTACTTGCTATATTTTTATCAAAAATTTTAATATTAACGTCTTTCATCTCCAAAGAGTTGAAATTACAAAAAAAAATACATTCTGCAATATTGTGATTTATGTAATCAGGATGAAAAAAATATATGCATCAGGTTTTTTTAAGTTTATACTTTATAATTTTTTTTTTTTTCTTCTATTTTTTTGTTGTGTTGAATTCTTAAATATTCTCATGATACTGCTACTTTTATAAATTTTCAAAAAGGTAAACTGTAGTTTTATATTTATATATGAAAAATAAAAAAATGAATAAGAGTTTTTTTTTTGTAGTTTTATACAGGATGTACAAGAAAAAAACAAGGTTTAAAAAGTTACGTATTATTTTATATTCATCGAGAGAATGAGAAGGTGTTTATACTGTAACGTAGTGCATAATGAAATACCATCAATCGATATTTTTTAGTTATATTTGGCCATTAATATTTTTATTATAAAATACAGTGGTTTTTTTTTTTTTTTAAATATAAAATATAAAAATCAATAATGAAAACATTATGCATGATTGAAGCCTGATTGGTATGTGATTTTTTATCATGAAAAATATATTTTCAAGTTGAAAAAAAATTTACATTAAATATATACACCTAAATGACATTTGAAAAATGTTTGAATTACATTTAAAATAAACATAAATTACCATTTGATTGAGACATACAAATTTTAAAAATATATTTTATATTTTATTTATAAAAATAAATATAAAAGTGTTAAAAATAAATTTAAATATATTTTACTTCCACTTAGTAACTACATTTTATAATAAATATACCAAAAAAAAAATAAGTTAATATTATTTAATAATTAAATTAAGTATTATTAAAATAGNAAAATAGTTTTTTTTTTTTTTTGAATTATCATTGTTATGCAGTTTTTTTTTTACTTGATTTATTTTCGGTCTTTATGAATTTATAATTAAATTAATAATTGATAATTTAAATTTATTTTTACTGGTTTATATTTGCATATGAATGGGTCATGGAAAACTTGTTTAAATGAGAAAATAATATATATATCTAGGTGAGAGGTCTTAGCAGCAGTTGGCTGACAGCATAACGTCTATACTACTTGCAATTTCGATAATGGTTTCACACATTGGTAACACTTGGTGAGAAGGGCCATCGAAAATCCATTTTTGCTTACCCTAACATTCATGAAACTGACAAGCTGTTAAATCGGTGAATTTTTTTTCTCGTTTTTTTTTTCAATTTAGTATAAATTTGTTATCAAAATTGTATATATTTTTTTTGATTATGAAATATTTTTTTCACCAATGAAAATACTTCAAAATTTATTGAAAATACTTAATACTTTTCCTGGTTTATCGAAAAAATATTGAATAATAAGTTTTTAATCCAATTTAGTTGTTAAAATTGTGTTTATTGCTTGAGATGATGTTATCGTACTTTTTGTTGGGGATATATTTTTTTTTGTAAAAAAAATTAATCTTGTTATAAAAAGAACAGTCGTTATCGATAATTGTGAAAGAGAGGTAGATAAAATATGTGTAAGTGTTACATTATATTTTTTTTTCAAAAAAGATCAAAAGAGGTATCCATTGTTTAAGGCAGATATATCCTGGCGTAGACTAAGTGCGTAGTTCACATGGTCTATGCTAGATTATATTTGCCCCAAACAACAGAATACATTTCCCATTTCCGCCAAGATTTTTTGAAATTTATTGACCAACTTGAAAACGATTGAAGTGGCACGGGATTTGAACTTGATACCACAAGGACTCCACGCAGGGCTCTTGCCGACTTAACCATCAGCTCACTCGATGAACTATGAAAAATAATCCTTTATTATTGATTTGAAAAAAAATTCAACCTAAATTTAAATTATTCATTATGTCATTGCATTTACGCTCGTATAGAATAAATTGAATAATTCAATTATTTTTTAAATTTAGTGAATAAACATAAATTCTTAAATTAAATGTCAAGAAAAATTTGAACTTCAAAATTTATTGAAAATACTTAATACTTTTCCTGGTTTATCGAAAAAATATTGAATAATAAGTTTTTAATCCAATTTAGTTGTTAAAATTGTGTTTATTGCTTGAGATGATGTTGACGTACTTTTTGTTGGGGATATTTGATATTTTTTTGGGGATAACAATTACTATTTGTTGGGGATATATTTTTTTTTGTAACAAAAATTAATCATGTTATAAAAAGAACAGTCGTCATCGATAATTGTGCAAGAGAGGTATATAGAATGTGTTTAAGTGTGTTACATTATATTTAAAAAAAACAAAAAAATCACCAAGTGTTTGAGGCAGATATATTCTGTCGTAGACTAAGTGCGTAGTTCACATGGTCTATGCTAGATTATATTCGCCCTAACATCAGAACACATTCCCATTTGCCCGATCAAGATTACTTGTATAAAATAATCTAAAAGTTTCGATCTGAAAATTACGGGATTTGAACTCGAGACTATTGAGCCTATTTACCTAGGGCTCTTGCCGACTTAACCATCAGCTCACTCGATGCAATAAGAAAAATAATTATACTTTATTATTGATTTGAAAAAAAATTCAACTTAAATTTAAATTATTCATTATGTCATTGCATTTACTCTCGTAGAATAAATTGAATAATTCAATTATTTTTTAAATTTAGCTAATAAACATAAATTCTTAAATTAAATGTCAAGAAAAATTTGAACTTCAAAATTTATTGAAAATACTTAATACTTTTCCTGGTTTATCGAAAAAATATTGAATAATAAGTTTTTAATCCAATTTAGTTGTTAAAATTGTGTTTATTGCTATTTGCTTGAGATGATGTTATCGTACTTTTGGTTATCCGTTGGGTTATATGAGAAAAGCTTTCAAATTAATTTGAATCAACTCATTCTTTGATAGAGTACTCACACTTTCAAATAGATAAAAATAATATTACCAGCTTTAATCTTGAATTTTATTTATCTTTAAATTTTTATATACATCGATTCATGATTTGTTTTTACTTGATGAAAATTTTTTACTCGACTACATTCATCATTATAAATATAGCTCAGTGCACTTGAAGTTGATTTGATCAAGTGTTACTATACTTCGTTGTGCCTTGCAATTAGTTTGAGATAATCAACATGTCAACAAACCAATCAAGTTTATCTCAACTCCCTGTCATTACTTTAATTTAAAGAAATTCATATAGAAATAATAAAATTTACAGTAAGACTATATACATATTCTATTCAATAATTTAATTTATAATTTATAAGATTTTTAATTTTACTGGACATATCAAGTTATAAAAAAATTCATACATCTTGGCGTCATACTTAAAATTTTAAAGCTTATAATTTTCATAAAAATGTTAAGATTAATGTAAAATATATTTTGAAGAACAAAGTTTATGTATACCTTTACGAAATATATTTTTATTCAATGCACAATTTTGTTTTATTTTTTTTATTCAAATTTTTCAACTTTATCAAATAAACTTTTATGTATAATGACAGTTTGAATAATTTATTTTTTATATTTCTAACTTGACCCAAGTGTAAGATTTATTTTTAACTTTTTATTCAATTTATGACTTTAAAGTAACTAATTTAAATTACCTAATTTTTACTGTCATTATTTTTTCCTTCTTAATGTAAATTTTTATTTGTTCATTTTGATATTTATATAAATTTTATTCAAATTAAATTACATAGTCTTATCGAGTCGATAATAAGCTATAGTTGAACTTGGAATATGTTGTAATTGCATGAAACAGTTCTCTGGACATTTGGCACGTACCGTAGCAAATATTGTACCATTTATCCAAAGTTTAATGACAATGTTCGTGTCTCAATTTATAAGACTCTTGTCAAGTACTTGTCGTTCTGTTATAGTGTATTTCGAGTACGGTCTAAAATTCTAAAATGTCGTTCAAATAATAATCTTTCAATTCATTGAAAGCTATTACTAAAAACTGTAAATAGATTTTTTATTTTTATCCTTATTTATTTACATTATTTATTTCTACAAAATTATAGCACTCATAAAACAATGTGAAATTTAATCAACAAATAACTTTTATACAGTGTATTTTTTTTTGTCATATCATGACTCATATGTGATACTAAAAATTTTATTCTAATAATTATTTTGTCAGCATAACCTCCTTTTTTTTCTCAATGCAGTTAAACATTATATATAATTCTGAATTTTAAATTATTTGTTTTAATGTTTTTGTTTATTTTACATTGACACATTTTGATCAAACAAAATACAAAATATATGGATGTTTAATTTAGAATATGTCGTATTTAAACAGCACTTTGTGACTCTTGTACCTTTACATATATGTATCAAGAGTTGACAATTCATTAAATTACTCATACTCTTATGTTTTTATTTTTGTTTATATTTCTATTCATTTTTCAAATCCGATTGCTCAAAATCAGGTCGAACCAATTAGCCACGTTTCAATTTTAGTTAATGGATATTTTTTTCTTTGTTAATTTTTTTTTTTTCGTATCTTACTGTGTATCTAAGTTTTTTTTTTTTTTTATAGATTTTAGATGTACACTTTATCCAAACTTTCGATATGTAGTGAGTTCAGAAGTTTAATTCAGGTTGGCATTATTCCAGACACACGTTGAAGAATGTGTTTTTATTTCACATTATACTTACTGTTCAGAATGTGTTAAAAGTAATGTTTCTCGTTAAAAAAAAAAATACACAAAAAAAGACTTTGTTGTTGTTGTTGTTGACTTAATCAATATACTTGGTTTCATTGTGTCTACGTTGGACTCTTCTGTGATTTAGGTGACTCATATCTTGGATTATACATACGTCTTGAAATTTTCAAGTGTGACATTAAATATTATTATTATTTTTATCTATTTTATTTTTCAAATAGCATCAATCAATACTGCGAAAAATTTTGATACTTATTTATGAGTAAAATATTTTATACATAACATGAAAAGCACGCTTGAGAAAGATTTTTAAGGCGCAAATCCCAATGATTCATGTTTTTTACACTTGTTTGTAGTTTTTTGTTTTATTACTTTTTTTATCTCATCCCGACAGGCAAGTCGTCAAGATCAACGGCTCAATGATATCAAGAATGAAACTGTCACTCCCTACGAATTGTAGAAATTTTTTTTCTTCTTTTTTTTTTTATACACATGGAATTTTTGACAATATTTCTAGAAGAAAGTAAATAGAGATTTGAAATCCAGTAAATCTCAAGAGGATTTTTGAAGATCTTACTTATCGAAATTCTCAAGTTTGTGCAATTGGACTAAAACTTTTTATTTATTTCGAAAATTTACAATATAGAAATTAATTATTTCGATTAAATAATTTGAATAATATTTTTTTTGTTAACTAGATTCCAATTGAGCTTGAAATTTTCGTAGCTCTTGGTTTGTTCTCTATCCCTTTTTGCAAACAAAAAAAAAAAAAAGGTTGGCTCAATTATTTGTAAATATATTGAGCATTCAATTAAAAAAATAATAGAATTTCGATTTGGATCTTTCAAATGTTTGATTCTAAATTCACGTCTCAAGTTTTTACATCAAACGCAGCTGTTCCTTTTTTTTTTTTTTT
>MKYW01000003.1:1188498-1207395 GCA_015776835.1 Aphidius ervi | reverse complement strand
GAATCGGTGCCTAATGTGCAGATCTATATATGTTTTTTTTTTTTTTATTCATTTTGTTATAACACACATACGAATTGGATTGTCCCATTTCAGTTCTGAAGTATCCTGAAGAATAGGTACTTTTTCCAAAGAAAACCACTTTTATAAAATAGACTTTTTAAAAAACCAGAATAGTTCTCTTCAACGGACTCAACTTCAAGCGAGTATCAATTTTATTTTTTCTTCTCAAGGGAAATAAAATAACTTTTCCAATATATTTTATAAATAAAAAACTTATTTTTCTGTTAAAGTTGATTAATTTTTTTTTATTTTATACACATTGCAACAATTACTCACTAATATTATTTACAATTAATTATTATTGATTCTTTTATCCAACACTTGACTCGAAATTAATCAATTTAAATTTAAAAAATAACTAGCAAAATTTTTTCTATTGAAACAAAAAAACAATAGCTAGATTTATTTGAAATATTTAATTTATTATCGATAAAGTTTCACTATTTCGTTAATCATATTATTGAAATAATAAAAAATGCTTCATTTAAATGTAGCTCATGTTCCTTTTAATAATAAATGTAATCTGTGATTTTAATTAATACAAAAAAATAGTTAAAAATAGTTGAGAGTATAATGAATAAAATTATTGATGTAGCCGGATATTTTACGTATATTACCGGCAAGTTTGAGCTTTATATAGAACAACACAATGACAGTATACTTAATAATATGCTTTTCATAAGTTTACCAAGTATAATGAAGATACGGTAACGAGTTGAGAATTAAGAATATGATATCACCTTAACAAGATGTGTAATCTGGGCTATGGTTTTTGA
Source organism: Aphidius ervi (assembly GCA_015776835.1). NCBI lineage: Eukaryota > Metazoa > Arthropoda > Insecta > Hymenoptera > Braconidae > Aphidius > Aphidius ervi. Next base: position 1,206,559 of record MKYW01000003.1, on the reverse strand, counting down.
AATATATATATCTTGAGAATTCATGAAAGTTAATCGGAACACAAAGTTTTCCTTATGTATATATGCAAAATCATGACTTAATAGTTTTTGCAATAATTTTGAAAGCGAGACAACGTGTACCATATAAATGTTTTGAAGAAAATTAACACGTAATGTCTAGCCAGCTTGAATTGTTACAAATGAGATTTAGCTTCATAAAATTTTATTTCTCATTTATATTTAATCAATATATACATATACTCACTACATTCTCGTGTGAATAAAAAAAATTATTTTCAATATAACATCTCGTAATAATAGGTAAACAAGTCAATCATATTGTCACAATGTCATAAATGACTTGAAAATTGAATTTGTATTTTTATATGTATAATAGAAATTTATTGGAGAATAGTTACAATGACGAGAAAAAAAAAACTTTTACTATATGCAGCTTCAATTGATTGGTAAATGTATTGATAACAACTTCTTCAATACATTTGTGAGTATTAATTAATTTTAGCATTAAATTTAATTAAGTTAAATGTGTTTTTAACTGATATTGACTTAGTTGTATAAGTTTCCCAATTATTCATTGTTCATATCATTCTTTATTGAATTGAATTAAATAAAATTTGAATAAAATTAATTTATATTAAAATGAATCAAAAAAATCATCTAAATAATTTATATCTGAGTATATTAAAAGTTAAAAAAAAGAAATAATTTTTTCTTGTAAATTAAAGTTGTTTAAATAATTTTCTTTTAATTATTTAATTATTAATTAATTATTATTTAATTTATAATTTTAAAATTAATAAATAATTAAATTTGATTATAATTTTACAGTCACAAAATTATGTGATTGTCTCCAACGATAATATTTTGTACTCGGTAATAAAAAAGTTAAAATCTTTTTCTAATCAATAAAAAAATTTATATTTAAATTTGTCACGATCTAGTAATTTCCAAGTCAACGACCCTCATACAGAAGAAAATAAATGCAATAAATTAATTACATCGTTTGTCTCGTCAAATAAAATTCATGAAAGTGTTGAATTTTTTTCATTTACACTTTGTATAAAATATATTATCAAAGACTTTCAGTATAATCAGAAAAAAAAAATTATCAAATGGCTTTTTTTGTATGCCAAAGATCTACGGGTAGCCTGATGATGAAAAAAAAAATATATATCCAACAGTGAACTATATAAATATTTAAATAAGACGTCGTCAAAAAATTCAAGTAGTACAAATCGATGTCTATCTTATCATCATTATATCTGACATTCACATTTACTGTGAAATAAAATTTTCTTGTGTATAAATAAAACGACCTAAATTAAATTAATTTATATCGTTCAAGAAAATTTATTAAAATTTTTAGAATATAATGGCTACAAAGAAAAAATTAATTTATCAAATTATGATAGGGGAAAAAATGTTTAATTAAAGATCATCAAAATTCATTGTGTAATAAACAATTACTATTTGTTGGGGGGATATTTTTTTTTTATGAAAAAAATTATTCTTGTTATAAAAAGAACAGTTGTTATCGATAATTGTGAAAGAGAGGTAGATAAAATATGTGTAAGTGTTACATTATATTTTTTTTTCAAAAAAGATCAAAAGAGGTATCCATTGTTTAAGGCAAATATATCCTGGCGCAGACTAAGTGCGTAGTTCACATGGTCTATGCTAGATTATATTTGCCCCAAACAGCAGAGGACATTTTTTACATAGAATGTCGGCTATATATACCATGAACATAAAATTCCAGGTATATTACTTATGAGATTCGAACTCGAGCCGACATAGACGAAAATGAAGGTATCTTGCCGACTTAACCATCAGCTCACTCGATGAACTATGAAATTTTTTAAATATAGTTAATTAACATAAATTTTTAAATTAAATGTCAAAAAAAATTTGAATTCAAATTTTTGCTGTTGTTTTAGGTTTTTGTGAATTGTGATATTTTTAAATCTACTTTGAATATTCTTTTTGAACCGAGTCATCGGAAAATCATGGAAATAACAATTTAGATATAAAAAACGAGCCTGACTTTTTTTTTTTTGGATATACCTTGTTATTTTATTTTTAAAATATATGATAATGATGTCGTTAAAAAATGAATAAGAAACCTTTTCCAATTGTTTATTTGTATGAAATAAACACAAATTTTATTTTTCATTGTTATCTTTGAATTTCATGTGTTTGTAACACGCCAAGACGTTCATGTATATTTAAAAAGAATGAGAAAACGTAATGCCAATTGTATTGACAAATAGATAAATAACAACAAATAAATGTAACAACAATATTTTTCTTAGCAAAAGTACACAACTGTCATTGTCTATCTGATTTAGAAATGCACGCAGGCGTACTCGGTTATCTTACCGTTCTTATTTCCAGAAAAAAAGGCATTTTCTTTCGGGTAAACATAAATAATCGAAAAAAGTTTGTTCATTTTTTTTAACGATATATACTGTGATAAAAAAATTCAGCTAGATATAAAAATAAATAAATTTAAAATATAAAAAAAATGTCTTTTTCCATATAAATAAATTCTCGATAAAATACAAACAAAAAATTCATTTAAAATTTATTTATTTTTATTAAAAATTTGTTTATTTCAAATAAAATAATTTTTTTTTTTATCTATTTATTTCATTGAACAATATTTGATAAATTAATTTCACACGAAAAAAAAGGTGTCTATCATACACACTGATCAATGATTCAGTTTTTATTTATCAAATTTTTTTAATCATAAAATTTAATAGTTTTTTCAATATTATATTCTACCAAAAATGAAATAAATAATTTAAAATAAAGATAAAAATAAATAATGATTATATAATGAAAAAAAAAAAAAATAAATAAAAATGAAAAAAAGATAAACCGAGTGTCAGGTCACGAACTTTTTTCTACGTGACTAAAAGGTATATTTCTCATCTCAGGTCAACAGTGTACGAAATAAGTTTCTTACATTTTTTTTGCTGATTAGTGTCATTATTCTGATAAATAATTATACATTTGTGTTTGTATATTTATGTAAAATTCCTTTTTAAAATTCCATTTTTATAAAAAATTTTAGCAAGTTGTTTTATTCACGTAATATTTATTTTTGAATATTTTATTTTTGAATATGAACAAGTGCTTTGTTTATTTTGGTTACAAGTAACTGATACTATTTTACATAAAATAATTTACATAATGTGATTGATAATAAAAAAAGTGGTCCACACTTGAAAGTAATATAGTTAATACACTCTAAATTACGAATGAAATTGTGATCAATTTGACTGAGAATAATTCAAATTTTAGAATAACATTATTGAGATCATATACTTTTTTTTTTTTTCTTTGTCGGAGCACGTTGAAATTGAAGACAAAAAATAAGAAAGTGTGACATGAGTTGACTGATAATGAGCTCCCAAAATTGGCTTTCAAGTTGTGAAACGTGTTCAATTTGGGTGATTTTTTTCTTTTTATTTTTTTGCAAACAATAGAGAAGAAAGAAAACTTGGTGTTGAAAAATTTTGAAAAAAGTTTAACTGAGACATGTCAAAGTGGAACATTGTATCATCAGTTTTTTTTATAATCATTAAGACACCAAGTCGAAGCAAAAGAAATATAATTTTTTGTAAAATATTTGAATTAAACTAAAAAACATTTTATTGTTATTAATTTTTACAAATATAAAACTGGTATTCAAAAAATGAAAGAAAATAAAATTCCTAGTCTAATTAAGCAATGTGATTTTTAATTTTAAATAACATTAATTTAAAAAATTATTTTTCCATTGAAATCAAATTTTTTTAGTGCAGAAAATTCTTTAACCAAACACTGTAATTTTTTTCCTCAGAATCAATAGATTTTTATTTATTTTTTTAATATTTTTTATAAATCATATAAATTAATACTCAATAATTAAATGTTATTCTTTGGATAAATATTTGTCGAGTAAAAAAATTTGATTTATACAATTCATCTTAATAATTGATTAATGATATTGGTATAATTTTTTATTTTTCAAGCTTTTATTTAATAATCAGTTTCGTAATTTTATACTTATTCTTGTGAAAGATAAATGATTCAATCATGCTAGTCTAGTTGAAATCCCAGGCTTAATTTTGATTTACTAGAAATTTGTTGCTTGTACTCACTTATTGCTTGAAATTTCTTTACCGTAATTCATGTTCACTACTTAATATATCAATCCTCTTCAATGCTGTTATTCTTTTTTTTTTATTTTGCTTCTGTACATACTGTTTCATTGTATGATTTGCTAGTACCGTATAAAATCAATAGAACTCATTGTTCGAAATAACAGAAATAATACAAAAAATCCAATTTACTTTTTCTGAAAAATTTTGTAGGGTTATTGAAATTTTATTTATAAATCTAATTCAATTATTCACTTATCCCAATTTCTCAAGTAAAAAAAAATAATTTTAATTTTATCAAATATATCTAAATTATATTTAAAAAACAATTTATTTATTTTAAAAATAAATTATATTTACGTTTCGGCAGAGAGAGTGAAATTTGTTCTCATTTTTGTTTTCTTAATTTGCCTTGAAGTGAAAAGAAAAAAAATCCATGCCTGTATTGACATAAAAAAAAATAAAAAAAAAATAAAAATAAATTGAAAATACGATAATACTTAATTTATGCAGACAATATTTTTGCATTGGTGTGGTTTTATCTCTTGTGTTTAGCTATATATCGACAAAAAAGTTTAAGAAAAAAATAGGTAAGTCGTTAACGACGGAAACTAGAACGGAAATCGATGCTGAATGTTGGCATGACATCAATTTTTAATATGAAAAATATAAAATTGATTATTTTTATTTTATTATTTTAAGTACTGAGAATACTCGATGCAAATTAAATTGATATTGATTTTTTTTATTTATTGTATTTTACAATAATTTTTAATATTTTTCTTTCACCAGATGAATAAACGTCACTGGGGAATATAAATATTAACGACGTCAAAAAATAAAATAAATGATTTTTTTCAACAATTTATTTTGTCAATAATATTAATAATACTATGGATTGATGATTCAAATTAATTAATGTCATATAAAAGCATTGAGAAGATAAAGAAAAAATTTAATAAATGATATGAAATCAAAAGGACTAGTGGTAGCCATGGCAACAGGTTGTGGCCCTTTGTAAATTCAATTTCAATTTTCATTTAATAATATATTGTTTCAATTTGTAAGGCCATACATGAAGTTGCCCATTATTTTAGTATTATTACGAGGCAATATGGCTTTACTTTGTGGTTGTTTATAAGGCCCAGGTTTCTATTAATTTCTAAATCAACTTTAATTATTTTTTACATTTCAATCATTTACGAAATTTTTAATGAGCAAAAAACAAAATAATTATTAAAGTTGTTTAAAAAATAATCAATTGAAAAATATTATACACAAGAGAATAAAATTTTTAAATTATTTAAACAAACGATCAGCAAGTTAAACTTAATCTTGAATTTTCGAACCATAATGCTACTTTTGTATTCACATACCTCTAATTTTAATTACATTTTCGTAATTAACTTATTCAAAGTACTCACTTGCAGCTTTATCACTGAATTGCAATTAAATTGCTCAAACATTTATATATATAAATAACCCTGTATACATAAACTTTTGCAAACAAAGGGTACATTTATTGATTTGAGGAAAAACTCGATTGGTTATTCCACGTCTTCAAAAATGTTGTTGTTGTTTTTTTTTTATTTATTTTTTTGGGAAGATGCCAAAGAAAAAAAAGTGATACTCATTGTATATTTTCAAAAACGTGATTTTCTCGAGGGTTGAATTCGTATGNTTTTTTTTTTTTTTTTGATAAATGATCAGTCTTATAATCAAGGAAGTAAGAATAATGATGAGTTGTTTTTTTTTTTTATTAACTTTTCTATTTATTTGATTTAAAAAAGAATTTATAGCAAAAGTTGAAGGAAAACCATGGAAGAGTATTTTATATTTTTGTCTTTTTGGAGAAGCTGGTTTGAGAAAATTTATTATCAAACATTTACTATGATTATTGGCCAAAGAAAAGAAGGAAAAATCGTCTAAATTATCAAGATTTATTTATAAAATATAAATACAATTTTGAAAATTCAATTTATATAGTTTTTTTTTTTTTTTCTTAGCACTATCACATAGTGGCATTTATCAATGTTAGAATGTATTTTGAAATATTATCGTCTATCAATTTTCCAAAAGAAAAAAAAACTACAGTTAAAAATTTTTCGTAAGCTGCTTTTAGTATTTATCTTTCTTTGTTGAAATATTTATTATTTGAAAAAAAAAAAAAAAACGAATGTCTTTATGTCAATTTAGGTATTTAGTGAAATATCATTTAGATGATTTTACAAAATTTTTATCTTTTTTTCTAAAAGAAAAAAGAATTATGCAAATGCAATTTTCTTTTTGTTCAATTTTTTTCCCTTACTTTTGAATAATATCTGTTGTAAAATTTTTTGACAGTCAGTAAATTATGATATTTTTTTATCTGTGGCATTTTTCGATTTATCATTTTAATAAAACTTTGGTGATGATAGCAAGTCGACAAGTACTTGACACCTTCATAAGTCTTTAAACAATCAAAAGTTTTACTGAAAATTTTTATCCCTATAATCTTGTAATGAGTTTCTTTTTTTTAATTAAAGTTTCTTTTGTTCTGCTGTCAGATTGAGACAAAAAATAAGAAAGTTGATGAATCTTTTGTCGCAATAATTGTATCTTTAAAAAAAAAAATAACAACAATTTTTGATAAAACAATCGAATTCTACTTTTAAATGATTCCTCTGTTTAATCTGTTTAATTTCGAAAAATTCATCGCGTCAAAAATTTACAGTGCTTTCAATAATAATAATAATAATAATTTAATTAATTTGAGTTGAAAATATTAACGATAATGAATATTTTTGATAAAACAAATATAATATTATTGAATGAAAGCGAAATATTATCCAAGCGAACCGTGATTATGCGGTAAACCGTAAACATTGGCACTAGCCTTATCCATACGCATGAAATTATTGGTTTCGCTTCTGTACGCAGCACTTGGTGCTGAAGGGTCGTATATATGTACATATACCCGAGGGTGAACTAATCGATATAGCTACAATAGATGGTGATCATTTATGTCCCTGAGATATCCACTCCCAGTATGACCATTGACAATATATACCCAAGTGAAAAAGAATAAATTTGAAATATATATCTTCAAGTTATATTTGAAAAATATATTTGATTTATAATAATAATAATAAAAAATATAAACAATTATTTAATTTAAACATGTAATTTTTTTAAATTTATTTTATATATATTTGGTATAAAAATATATTAAAAACTTGTGATTCTAAAAATAAATACAATTGTTAATTTTTTAAATATTTTTCCAAATGGAATTTAAATTTATTTTCAATGAAATTTTATACTTGTATTTTTAAAAATTAGAAATCTAAATAATTGTGCCTTTTACGTATTAAATAAATGAAGAATTTATGAATGTAAATTATTTATAATAAATAACAAATTCCATAAATTTTATAAATATTAAAAATTTCGCAATATTTTCTTATTTAAAAATGAAAAATTCAGATTTGATTTTTTTGTTTATATACCTTGAAAATATATTAAATAAACATAAATTAGAAATTCAATTGAATATTTTATTAATTTTTATATTGAATTTTGAAAATTTATTAATAATTATTTTATAAATATTTTAAAAACATTAAATTTTTGAAAATTCATTTAAAACTAAACTGTTGTGAGCTGTTGCTTCAATTTCCTTCGACAGAAAATTTTATATAAAAATAATAGTTTTATTTTATTTTGTTCCAGCATCGTCGATACAACAACGAACACTTGGCATTTTAACAGTTTTTTTTTTCTTCGAAGGGTAAGTTATTTACACACTATTTTTGTATTGTATATTGATCGCAGTAAAAACATAGTATCATTCGAAACATTCCATTATCATCTAGCTCAGTGCTAAGATGGTTTTTTTTTTTTTTTTTATCACAATCAAAAATTTAGGGAGAAATAAACTTTTATTTGCCACTGATTACAAGTAAGTTTATTTTTTAATACTTAGACATTCGTCTTTTATTTTTTTATTTTATCTTTGGAAAAACTTTTCGAGTAAAACAAAAAAAAAAAACAATCTAATTTTATACCAAAGAATTAAAAAAATTGTGAATATATTATCTTTGATCTTGTTTTAAGACTAATTCAACTTTAAATAGTTGTAAATTTAGTTGTATTTCAGAATATTCAAGAGCTAATAAGTTTTTTTTTTTTCTTTTTATGGCTTGTGACAAAAAATTCCTCACTTGGCTGATTTTTCCTCACAAAGATTATTTTATTTATAAAGTTTTTTTCTTCTCAATTAAATAACACGAAGTATAAATTACAAATTTTTTAATAATACTCTTTTTTTGTTCAATTAAAATCATAAAATAATTTCGAAAGATATTAAAACACTACAAAAAAAAATTATTTTGTTTTATTTTTAAATCAATGATGTGGATCTGATGGATTTCATACGTTTTAAATATGATTTTATTTATAAAAAGAAACGATAAATAAATTATCATTTGTACTAAATAGTCATGATTTTATCTCCAACCAACCGACAAAAAAAAAAAAGGCTTTATTCTAAAAAGTAATTTGTTAAACCCTCTTAAATTTCGGCTTATCTCACCTACCTTTTTGGCCTTAACTTGTCTATTAAAAAATCACCCCAAAGTTAAAATAAAGTTCATATATATTTCATGAAAAAAAAAAATGAAAATGATTGCTGGGGCGTTATTTTGATAAGAGAGACTATACCACATGAGAATATTATCTTCTCTTGAACATCATAAATATACAATTATTATTATCATGGAGTGTCTTCGCATGGAGATAGGACAATCAGACAACATTGGCTACACAAATATTAGCCTGACGGAAACTCGATTTGACGTCAATGTCGGGTGTGCTTATTTTATGCATAGAATTTTATATAAAAATAAGACAGTAGCCTTGTTGAACTATTACAATAAAATAATTGTACTTTTATTTACTTCTATTTACGTCGGAAAATAATTACAAGTTACTTTTTTTTTTTTTTTAATTTTAATTGGAAAACTTTATTATTTTTGTTTGAAGAAAATTTCATTGGAAGACAGACGTGAGCTGATGTCAGTAGTTTTTACTTACTTTTTATTGACGAAAAAAATAAATATTATTTTTTTAAATGTCAAAATGTTAAGCTCTCAGCAAAAATTTTTTATCTGTTTAAAAAAAAACTACGAAGACTTTAAAAGACGTTTTGAAGTTTCTTTTTAAAAAATTTATTTGTGAAAATATAAAAATTAAATTTAAAAATATAAAAAAATTTATGATAAATTAATAATTTTTTATTCAAATGAATGATCATATTATGAACTTTGTCATGAATTTTATTATGAAATTTTACATGAATCCGAATTTTTTTACATCGTACCTAGGGCTGATAAATTGTCCTATTTTTTTTTATTTTTTATGTGAGTTGGACACGGTTACCCTTGGTCACTAAATTCATTTTTTGCGACCTCTATGTTTTTTTTTTTAGTTATTACCAAATAAAAACAGTGTTGAAATTTTAAATATTTACTTGTAAAGGAAGATATATATTTTTAATTTAGTTTTATAATCTAAGTTTTGTGATATATATTTTATAGAACTCTGGTCACTTGAACGACACTCATTTTAGTTTTATTCTCCCATATAGTGAAGCACATATCTGTCACATACAGTCGTTTTTTCTCGAACTTTTCTCAATTTCATTTCTCACTNAAAAAAATCAAGTCATTTAATCATAGAGTTTTTTTTTTTTTTTTTTTTCTATACATTCTGTTCTGTCATTGTCCAATTGTCCAACAGTGCCATTCCATGAATTTACCGATGAAAAATCAGTCTCTTATCCCAAAGTTTTATTCGATGAAAGATATTTCGATATATGCAATTTCACATCTCAACGAGAAAGTAAAAAAAAAAAAGACATAAAATGAAAATGCTTTCAGACAGTATTCATGGAAAAACTGAGCTCAAAACGATGAGTTTTTTCTTCAATTTTATTTTTACTATAAGGAAAAAAAAAACTAAGAAATTTTAACAGTAAAATAAAAATAGAAACAAATTCGAAATAACATTACAATATAAAATTATGAAAATAAGTTTTTTTTATATTTAAAATATTTATTTTTTCTTCATGCCATTGAAAACACACACTCACACTGTGTTTTTTTTTTTTTCTTTCCTAGTTTTTTGCAGATGGCATTATGCCACGATTTCTGTTGTACATATAAAACCATATCCTTTTTCTCTTCACCCGAGGCAAATGCGAACTCAAGAATAATGCTTGTGCCAGTTGGAACAAGTTCTCTCATTTCTTAAGAAATATATTGCAATCTGTCCGCACCAATGAACAATCATCCTTTCAATATCATCTTTATTTTATTTTTTATTATCTGACTCCTAACTTCTTTTATATTTTTTAAAAATTCTCATATACTTATTGGCAATTCTACAATCACTCAATGTCATTTAAGTTAATAATTTTCAATATTTATTTATGAATTGAATCGACAATCAAATATTCAACGAATAATAATATTGCATTCTGAATAAAATAAAAAAGTTCTGCAATCACTTGAATGTAATTATATTTATTTTTAATAATAAAAATATTATTATATTCACTGGACTAAAATGGCCAGTGTCTGTCAAATATTTTGCATAAATGTATCCTTTTATAAAAAGGAGAATGAAGCCTTTCTTCGAGCTATTTGATTGGCTGTTATTAATCATTGTTAATATTAATATATATATATATATAATATATATATATAATAATTCATTTATTTTTGTTTAATTAATTTTTTTTTTATTTTGTTTATTCGTTGCTATGTGTACTCGTTGTTATTTTATTTTTCGCTTATCGTAAACATCATAATAATTTTGTTAAAAAATAAAAACCAAATACATTTCGATAAGTAGTAGTAAGAAGTATGTATGTAATAAATAAATTAACAATTTTCATTGATTCTTCAGCAATATTTGCCATAATAAATTGATATGATTATGGAAAATATTGCTGAAGAATTAATGAAAAGCGTTAATTTATTTATTTGGCTATCAACGTTTGCCATAATTAATTAGTTAAATAGCTATTGGCAAATGTTGCTAAAGAAAGAATGTAACCAAAAGATTGATTTATTGATCAAATAATTATGGCGAATATTGCTAAGGAGAGAATGTGAACAAAAAAATATTGCTGAGGAATTTATTGAGACTACGGATTAATTTATTTGGTCACATTCTTTCCTTAGCAACATTTGCCATAATTAATAATTAAAAATCTATTGGCAAATGTTGCTAAGGAAAGGATGTAACCAAATAAATTAATTCGTAATCTAGATTAGATCCTCAGCTATTTTGCACAAAAATTTTAATTTAATATAGAAAATATTGCTGGAAATTAATCCGGACTGAGAATCAATTTATTTGATTACATTTTTTCATTAGCAACATTTGCCAATAGCTTTTTAATTAAATAATTATGGCAAATGTTGCTGAGGGAAGAATGTGGCTGAATAAATTAATCTGTAGTCTAAATAAATTCCTCAAATATCATAAATATGATATATCATAATATATCATCATATATCATCTAAATATAAATATATCATATATCATCATATATCATATAAATATTCCTCAAATATCAGCAATATTTTTTATATTAAATTAAAATTATTGTGTCAAATGGCTGAGCAATTGATCTAGACTAATAATCAATTCATTTATTTTTTTTTCTACTATATACTTAAAGAGAAAGAGTAAATTATAAATTGGGAGATATCGTGAATTTTTACGTAATGATCAAGAGCAAAAAACTTCTTACTACTATCTTCTTACATCATTGACAAAACATAACATATGATAGCGCGCGAAGCGCTTCAATTGGTATAGTTAATATTAAAATAAAAAATTAATTTATTAAAATTATTAAACTAGGATTCGCAAAAGGATATTCCGGCGTCTGGGACAAATATTTCCGAGCATAGAACCAGGAAAGAGGTTATCTTACTCGTTCTTTGCAAGGAGATATTTGTTCCACACGCTTGGTTCCGACAGTTTTATTTCGTATATCCTCATATTTTAACTTCGATTTATTTTGATATTAATTTGAATGTATCAATGATAAATGAAAATAAGATATCATAAGGAATCGAACCCAAGTTTACAGGCACCGCAAAACGACGCTCTGACTCCCATAATCACAAGCTTGCTTGATATTTTCGACCGACCGATTATTATTCATCTATTTATATTTTCCATTTTGTAAATAGTAAAAGTAAAGTAAATTTTAAAAAAATAAATTTGTTCGTGACATTTTTATAATATCATTTTGTTTATTTTTTACTGAGCTTGGATTATTTTAATAGCTACTAGCTTCTATTTTAAATATTTTCTCATGATGTCTTTTTTTTCGGCAAATTATTTACCAGGATATTTTATTTGAGAATGATTCGACTAGAAATTTTATATTCAAGAATATTTTGACCATGATATTTAGTCATGATAGCATCGCGAATACTAGTATTAATTTCAATAATAAAATTTCTTTTATTATTAAAGCAGCTTTCTTTTCGTGAATGAAAAGTACCATTTTTTTTATCACAGCTAAACGTATAGCGTCTTTTTTTCTTTTTAGGAAAAAAACATAACGAAGCACGTTCTCAAGATTTTCTTACAAGTGTGTGTGTGTGTGTGTGTTTATATTGAGACAAGAGGGTAAAGATACTGTATACAGGTTTTGGGTGTTTTGTACTAGCTTTGTTCTGGGTCACCGAGTTTTCTCTACTACATCGTTTGGGTCGACCATTTTCAGTGGAAAGGTTTCTGCGTTTGGGATAATATTCTCCTACAAAAAACAAAAAAAAAAATAATAAATATATACAATATACGTATATACACACACGGACGAATTCACATTTACAATATTTTTTCGTTTATTTATTTTTATTTTGGGTTTACTGGAGTATATTCTCTTCTTGACAAAACACTTTGGCCAACCTTTTCATTTTCCCATGGTTGGGTAAGGTTTAATCTTGAAGAATATATTTTTCTGAATTCTAGTAAATCTTACTTACAGTTATGTTTACCTTTTTTTGTTTTTTTTTTTTTTCGTTTTTGCTACATTTTATTTAAGTAGAGTCTTACGAGAAATTCATAGCCAAGAAAATAAAAAATTTTCAATAGAAAATTATGACTCGTAATCTTAAAATTACGGAATTTTTATTTTTGACTTGGAATTTTATGTTATTGATGATAACCCTGAGGCTCATATAATTCTCGTTGTATTTTTTTTTTTTATTATTTTATCATGTTTTTTTTTTTCTTGCTTTTTAATATTTGGCCCTCGGGGTTTGATCGTTGAGGGTAGACGCCTGGGTTATTCGAGTTCAATAGGCATATCGGAAAAATAAACGATCAAGATCAACTGACCTAGAGTGTAATTACTCATCGCTTCAATAAATTCATATAAAAAAAAAAAAAACATAGTGTACACAATAATAGATTAGCTTGTAAAAATATATAAAAATAATTTTACCTCTTCTGCGTTTTATCTCTAATATTGACTGAATAATAATAATAATTTAATTTCTCAATTATTACTTACCTAAAACAGAAAAAAAGGAAACAATCATTAATATTTTCAAAAAATTTATTTATTTGTTAAATATAAAAAATTATTTAAAATCAAAAAAATGTTTGACAGAAAAGTTTGAGGTTGTTCTTTGGAAACTTGCATTTCAAATGTTTGCTGGAAAGTAAAAGGAAATGGAGGTATAAAAATAAAACTAAAAAAAAAAAAAAAAGACAACAGAAAATACTGGTGTGAAGACTGTGCATGCGGAAAAAAACAAAAGGTTCAGCATCGTTAAGCACGCTGTGTTTTTACGACATTTTTTCTTTTTCCCAAAAAGAATAAGATAAGAAAAAAAAAAAAAAATACTGTATACTAGAAGTATTTAATGACTGCTTGTATTAAAGTGAATTTTTCAATGCATTTTAAAATTTATTTAAGATATTTAGTATCTCAAGAATTTGTAATTTATTTTTCCTTTGGAATAAGGATACTTGAAGATCGATAAAAAAATTCTTTTGGACAAGTGAATTGGAAAAATCGGAAACCGGAATGCTAAAAGCCTTGTTTCCACTTCATCTGACTTTCTCATTGTATTATTTTGTTTATCTCTCAACTTGAAAGATCACCTGTCAGTGGGAAAAACCAAAAATAAAATAAATTCAGTGGCCAGTTTTTTGTCGAGTACGTGTTGTATAAAAAAAATATTCAAAAATATATGTAATAAATATTTATTTGCTTGAAATATAATCTAAAGATAAAATTTTTATAAATTTTCTTAAAGCTCCAAATCATATCTTCATCAACTGTAAATTTTTTGATCATATTAGTAATCAAAATAACTTCAAATTTGAAAGTTTTCGTATATATTTTTCTTCACATCTCAGTTCATCAAAAATCAAAAAGTTACTATAGAAAAAAAAAAAACAAAGTTACAAATGTTCAATTCCCACAAGTGTTTGTAAAAACAACATATTTGTACTGGCATTGACTAAAAAAACTATTGAAAAATTTTGATATAAACTTAGTTCATATATTTATATCAATAAATCAGCATTCTATTGTTTGAATATGATAACTTTTGAACTTTTCATCGATAACTTTTTATTTTTAGGTTATAACTTTTTGAATTTTGTATCGTTTATTGAGTTTATTTGATACCTTGTATTTTACAATGTTTACATATTGATCAAATAGTCATTTGTTTGTTTGTAAATACAAAAAAAATAAAACAAAATAAAAACAAAAAATACATGTAAAATACGAGAGTAACATGTGGTAGAACAATTTCAGCCAGTGTTGGAAGCATCTGGTCATGTCTCACACCTACTTTGTCAAATGAAAATTTTATACTACTCACAATATCTTGTATTAACGATTTAAAATATCAGCTCAATATAAAATTTGTCATATGTGATTCAGCACAATTATATTCAGCACAATTTGACCTAGAATCATCAATCATAAATATTTTAACAAATTATAAAATCGATGAAAATATATTTGTCAAATAAATAGGACAAATTTATATTTTTTTTTATATTTGACTTTTGTTTTTTTTTATTCAATGCAATAAATTACTTGACAAAAAATCTAAATTGTATAATTTTAGTAGTTATTTAACGGTAAGTATTAACCTCCGGGCAACTTGAATAACTAACTCACTTTTTTCTCTTTCAAAATCAATATATTTTCTTGGCAAAGAATGATGATATTTAACTACCAAAAATTTTAGATTATAATTTAGCTAAGACCACCTGTTACTTTGAGGTTTTTTGATGTATATTTTCTCATAATAATATTAAATTTAAATAATTTAACTCAAAAAATTTATGGTAAGTTTATATAATTTTTTTTTGTTTGTGTTTTTAATAATGTTATAAATTTTATTATAATATGTATAATAATATTGCATGGAAAATACAAGTGATACATTTATTGTTACAAATTAATTTCCCAAGTGGTATATAAGTACTTGAAAATTCAAATTTTCCTTAGTTATATATATTCCAAGTTTATAATGAAGTTTCAAAATGTATTCTCTAATGGTTTTTTATTTTAACTTCAATAACAATAGCAACTTGGCAACAGAATATAATATTCAACAGAATAAAGAGAGTAAAAATTTTAGTTCAATATTTGAATTTTATTTTATTCATTTTATATATTATATATTTTCTTTTTATACATTTCATTTTCAAACAATCTACCAACTTGGATAACCTCATTATTTTTCTGCTATTAAGTATTTTTTATGTTTTTTATTTTTCACTAATTTTTTTTCTAAGTGTTCGATTATTTATTTATATGAAGAATCAATTGAAAATTAATTTAATAATAATAATAAACAAGTGTGGAAAATAATATATGATAATATAAATTTGAGGAATATTTTTTTGTAAATTTATATTTTATTTCATTGCTAATATAGTTAGAAAGTTTATGGATCTTTATAAAAGTGGATAACCCAGGTGCACATTCAAGCGTTGTTTAAAAATAAAAAAAAAGCAAGTTTAAATTATATACGAACTAGGTAAGTTGTAACAATAAATAAATTGGTGAAAATCGTAAAGTAAGTGTAACTAAAGAATACCCAAGTAATGCTACATACACATATATTTTAAGTATCTATAAAATAAAAATAAATGAAAATCGAAGCTACAAAAATTTTGAATGTTTTTTTTATTTTTTCACAAAATAACAACACTAAATTTTATGATCATATCACACAAATAAAACATACCATCAATGCATGAAAAAAAGAAAACATTTAAATTACTAAAATTTATCTTGGAATATTAATTTAAAAATATATACAAAGAAAACCAAGTGGAAAATAATTAAAAAATATTTATTTAAATCATATGAAAAATAAATATAAATTACATTTTCGTATAAATTTAAATTATATATTTTTTTAAATTACATTTATTCATACAAATTTTTGAATATATTTTAAATTTGTATTTCATATTTTTTTATATAAATATGAATGTAATCAAAATATGTTTGAATTTAAATTTTAATTTGAAATAAAAATAATAAAAATTATCAATAAAATTAATAATAAAGTTGAGCAATAAAAATAAAAATAATCATTATAAAGATAAATTTAAAATAAAATTTAAATATTTAAAAGGAAATAATAACAAAAGCTAGAAAATTTGATCGTTTAAAAAAAAAGAAATATAATTGTTGAAAAATATTTGATACTAAAAACAGTAACAATAGGTATTGTCTAAACGAAAAACGACAATAGACTCTAGAGTGTAATATTTTTATGTAACTATTTCTCTCTCCAATTATATTCTCAAGACAAGTGTTGAAAGTTTCAGTGTATCTACGAAGAACACACAGTGCCCATTCAAGCTGAAAGCTTTCATCTGACTATATTAGTGTAGTTTTACTAATAAGAAGGCTTTTAATAAGAAACACCACGAGACAAAACAAACCACTAAGAATTTTGACATGTACACTCTATTTTATAATCAATTTTTTAATTTTATTTAATTGCAAAGTTTTGTATATCTCATTAAAAAATATTAAACAGATTTATTTATTTATAGATACAACCATTTGCAGTATATATTAAAAGTATTTTTGTATTGAAATAATTTTCATCATTAAATTTAATAATGTGAATAAAAATATAGTATGAATATTGAAGGAAAAACTTATTCATAAATATTTTATGAAGGAAATAATTAAAAGAAAAAAAAAAATAGTTAATGCACTTTTATTTTGTAATTATTGATTTTTTTTTGTGTCAAGGAAATTTAGCGATATTTATTGAATAAATAAATACACATTGTGATTGATTATATGCATAAAAAAATCAGTCGAACATGTCCGTCTGCAAATGTGGGTTCCAATTATCTAATTTGTTGGACATCCGTTTAATAGGCTTATAATTCATATTCATTTAATGGAAATTTTGGGTAATACATCAAGCAATATGTATGAGCGAAAAATAATTATTGAAATCATTATTTTTCATTAATTTTGATAAACCAAATGGACGTGTGACTAATGGGTTCAATTTGTACACAGTTTAATACATACGACAAAATAAAATATATTATATATAAAAAAATAATGCGAGACTAAAAAATCTCATGATATTTTTTTATAAAAGTTCTTGATATTTATCACAATCAATTAATGTTTTTTTTTTTCTTCTCAAAATATAATATATAAATAGAAAATTTTATTTATTAATTTTCTCATTTTTATTTTTATTTTTTTTGTTTATTTAATATATGAGATGTAGGCTGACCATTTTTTCAACCCAAATTATGATATGATGAATTAGATCGTTAGACATTGATTGAGCCAAAAAAAAAAAAAAAAAAAAAAAAAA
>MKYW01000003.1:1170759-1188476 GCA_015776835.1 Aphidius ervi | reverse complement strand
ATATACAATCTTGGCCGGAGGTTCAATCAAGTAATTATATTATTAGAAAACGCCCATTTACCATGGAGACTCCATGACTCAACTCAAATTTCGTGGCGTTTTAATTTTTGTTTGGTAATTTTTTGTGGCGTTAAATCTTTGTTCTAAATCGATATAATTATTTACTTCGTAATTTTGTAAAATAACAATTTACGTTTGCGCACTAGCATATATTTAAAGATAGTCAAATGATAGCATAAATTAATATTTTCAAGAAATAAAAAATATAAATAAATATCCTTATATTGTACTAGTAGCTATTGCCAAGGTTTTTATTTATTGAGATCGACTAAATACGGATCATTGCCGTTGGCGATATAATTTTTAATGCATGCATATTTTACAAATACTGTGTAAATTTTCTCTATTTGGTAGATAAACAAACACTGTAACGATACAACCGATTTTATCACACTGAGAAGCAATACCCATATAATAAAAAAAAAAAAAAAGAAAACCATCAAATAAAATTTTCAAAAACCCAGAATATCTTTAATAATTTGTTTTTGGTTTTTTTATTAAAGATTGCAATTTTCGTTGAGTGTAATTTTTATTTACAGTAAATTAAAAATAATAAATTTATGAATTTTAGCCTCACTAAATATCAATGATCTCTGCTCTCAAAAGTAAGCTCATATTTATAAAAATATTCTCTTTTAAAAACTTTATCAAATTACTAATGTAGCCAGTAAAATAAACGAATGTGAATATCAAAAAGTAGAAAAATAAATACTAGAATGAAAACAGAATTAGTGGATATACTGAGCAACACAAAATTATTCATAGAAATAATCTTCATGCAAAATTAGAAATACATAAACAATGTATTCATTTTATATCAACAAAAAAAAAAAATCATAGAAAGAATAAAAAGAAAAAAAAAATAATGATTTGTTCGCTTATTATTTGAGTAAATGAATTTTCAATATTTTTATTTTATTACTATTGAAATAAATATCAAATAAAAAATTGTATTGACGTTTGAAAAGCCAACGCTGCACTTTGTGCTTTCGTGTTTGAGGATAATATTGCAAGTTTCAGTATCACGTATATCGAATATCACTTTGTAATATATATTTGAGATAGATCATCCATAATATAAAATTATATAAACGCATGTGGATAACTCATGATGTGTTTGTTGCTTGCTGTATATAGTTTATTCACAATATTATATATTCTATGCACACAAAGAGAATTTATGATAAAACTTAACAACACAGTATCTAACACACGACAATTTCAATATCTTTAAAATTTATTATTCTCTACAATTTTGCTTACCGAAGTGTATCATGTTCAAACGAAATCTACACAGAGAAAAATCTATTCTTGCTTGCAATAACTTTTTATTAAATGGAGATAATATATCAACCGATCGGTATATTTATTATTAAAATTATACAACCAACAGTTCTTATGTTGCAACTAAAAAAAAGATTTTTTTCACAGTCTACATACACAGTGTTTTATTGAGACATTGAAGTTTAAGATTTTTGCATTTGGACTTTATTTACTTTGCTACAACCAAATGGACAAATGAAAATTACTTGAAATAATTTAACAGAATATAAGTATACTTTTTTATAGAAAAAAAAATTATAATTAAACAAAAGTTGCTATTTTTATATGAAATGTATTTCGAGAAAAAGTAGATTCAACTTTATGAGTTATGTCAGTCAAACATTTTATACCTTGTAATTGAATATGTCCGTAGAAGCCTTAAGAAATAAGTTTTTTTTTTTTTTTTCAAGTAAGATGAAGTCTGACATCCCCTTCAACGGGACATATCTAGTTTCCATGAGAAAATTACTTGAAGCTAAGGTCCACAGGGAAATCTTATGTTGATTTGAAAATATTGTAGAATATTTTTTATATATTTTTTTTTTTTCTAATCAAGTTAACTGTGCAGTTATCTGAAAATGTCTCAAAGTCTAGAAAATTGGTGTGTTTAATATTGTTAGTCATAAAATGGTGTTTGTAAATGAACAAAACTTGACGAAAATTTGCTTCTGTTGGTTTTATCCAAGATTGACTTTATCGATTGTCATTGTCATTATTCTAGAAGCAAAACTATCGACCACTAACTTTTAGTCATACACTGTGTGCTTGCAACCAAAAGCACTCAACCCAAAAAAGTGATCAAAGTGATTGAACATGCTGTTTAAAACAGCACGTTTTAAGACACAAAATACATCATTTTATTTCAAGCTTAATTTTGAAAAAAAAGCAGCTACAAACTGTCTTGAAAATACTAAAAAATTGTCGAAATGATTTCCATATAGAATCTCCTTATATAAAAAGGACAAACATCATCGGTCTTCCGGACACTTGATTGGTCATTGTTTTTCTCTCACTTACTCTCATATGAATTTCTTTCTGTTTGCCTTTTTTTATTATTTTTTTATTTATTTCGTTAGCAACAAAAAAACAAAAAAAAAAAGAGTGAGTGAGACATAGTTTGTTTTTTTGTTGCTAACGAAATAAATTAAATAAACAAAGAGTGATCTTCGAAGGATTAAATCGGTAACATATACGAGCGCTTGATTGACCGCGCGACTTATAAAATGTTTATTGTTTATTATTGTTATAAAAAAATGCATCAGTAGAAATTTACAAAAAAATATATTTTACTTCTTCAAAATGTCCTTTATTTAATGGATTTTTCAGAAATACTGTGCAACAAATATTTATTGTAAAAAAAATTGTTTAAACTTTTAAAAAATTTTAACTTTATAATTTTCGACTGGTCTTTTTATTTTCAATATTTTTTTTTACAATAAATATTGGTTGCACAGTGATTCTGAAATATCCATTGAATGAAGGACATTTTGAAGAAGTAAAATATATTTTTTTGTAGATTTCTACTGATGCATTTGTTTATAACAATAATAAACAATAAACATTTTAGAAATTATGGATACAGGCGCGCGTAGCGCGCCAATGTGCTCGTTTAATAAAAAAGCACCATTGAAATATTTTAATATAGAAGTTTTATAAATTATTCCCATAAGGACATGTATTTGAAGTTTCTATTATATTTGAAAAATTATTAAAGAAACGATGAGGGGGTAAAAAATATATTATACCATATAGGAACTCGGAAATTTTTTTAAATTCAAAAAAAAAATAAAATGTTATACATGTTGAGTTTTCAATAAAGAAACTAGGGGATAAATAAAAATATACAATGTATCGAAGGGTAGACATGGGCAATTTATAGTGGTCAGATGACTTTGAGACTGCGGAAAATCTTTTGATAATTTTGCAATTTAAAAACCCTCCATCAAATAAATCAAATTTTTTTTTTTTAAATAAATATGAAGCTATTAATAATTAAATTTATTTCAGTAACAAAAAAACGACAAATATTTATTTTATAAATTATGATTATCAATTTTAAAATTCTTTAATTTTACAATAAATAATAATTTAAGAGAATTAAAATTTTTATAAATTGAGAAAATTAATGAAATTTAAATTGGCTTTTAGATAATTTGTATATCAGTTAATGTAAAAGCAAATTAAATACTTTTAACAATAGACGTGTTCAAAAGTAAGCTTAGAAGTTGAACACAATGAAATAATAACACAAAACTCACTTAGCCTATGTCATAACTACCATGATAAATTATGGTCAATTAGTTAATGGGTTTAACTAGAGAAGCCTTTAAGGTCAATTTAAAATCTAACTGACCATGTATATATCCAACTTTCAACGTCATCACGCATACTAACCCCTTTCTAATGCAAAGAACTCAAAGTGCACTTTAAAATATTTACTTCAAAGAACTCCAAAACATTCTAAAATTCTTAAAATTAGACATTCTTTTTTCAATTTATCTTTACGAAATATAAAATATAAAAAAAAAACAAATACAAACAACTAAAATATTTATACAACTATGCTGAAGAATAATTTAATTTATTTGAATTATATTTTTTTAATTAAATAAATGTAAGACGTTTCTCTAAAAAAAAAATAAAATTCTGTAAGATACTAAAAATAGTAGAGAACTAAAATATGCAAAAAAAAAAAAATACGATAGTTAAAATAAAAGTGGAAAAATACTACATCATAAATGATCTTCCATTTTCAAGTTGTAGTTATTTTATTTATTTATTTATTCATTGATTTTTTTTATATTTTGATTTGACAATTTAAAATTCAGCAAAATATAAAATTTATATTTTTCTTATTCAAAAAAAAAAACTCAAGAAATATATTGTTGTAAAATCAAAGGTTTGTAAATCCATTTATACCAAACAAGATATTTTTTTTTTTCAGATAATTAATTGACATTAGAAAAACTGTAAAAAAAAAAATTGATAAATTGAAAATAAATAAAAAAATCTTCAAGTCATCTAAAGTAAAAATTTCTGCAAGGTCATTATAATCATGTATGACACACTTTTTTATTTTTTTATGATGAGACACTTTATATTGCTTCTGATAACAATATTAATGAACTTGTCACTGAAGTACTTCACTAGCACAATCATTTCACCTACATTTTATTATCACTGGACACAAATTATATTGGCATTCACCTAAATCTCATTTTATATATATCAAGTTTGCAATAAAAGTAAATCCATTATTTTATTTTTTTCTTACACGCTAGTATATAAAAGACAATAAGAAAAAAATAAATTAAATAAACTGACATATGTATTGATTAAAGAACTTGATTATGTGTTTGTTTATTTTATTTTATTTTCATTTCATTAATGAATCCAAGTATTCATCAGAGTATCTACATGATAGTGACATATTTATTGAAGTCATATGAAAACTGTATATTACATTTGAAAATTCAGAATTTCATATGCTCAATATTGAAGTTGATAATTATATAAAATCACTATATATTCAGATAGAAACAGTAGTCACTAGTCTTACTGAGATGACAAGGGTCAAATAACATTTTGAGCTCATATAATATACATGCAAAAGGATGCTGATAATGACCAAGTGAACTTTCAACAGAAAATACTGAAGCTGGAGAATTTGATGCAAATTTATGGATTGACGGTTCAAGTTATAAATTAAAATGATACCTTGTTATTAAATCCCAGCTGTAATTATATACATAAAATGTCATTTTGTTTAAAGAAAAAATATTTTATTATTTTTTTTTTTTTTTTTGTATAAAGAAATTTTTTCTATTTATTTTATACATTAATGCACTTGTAAATTTACAAGTACATGAATGTTAAAAAAAAAAAAAACTTTAAAACATCTTAAACTTGACATTAATATATTGTATTTGTTTACTCATTTTATGTAGATTAATCATTCAAGTCTTTTGATGCTTATATTATTTCCCCGGTAAATTGACTTTCCAAGTATTTTAATGAGCTCTTTGATTACATTCATTATTACTATTTTTAATTATATAAAAATAATAAAATTAGCATATAATTTTACGTGTTTATTATAAACAGAAATAATGACTGTAAAAATAAATTCAAATAAAAAATACATATACATTAAACTAAAAAATAAAAACAAAAAAAAGCTCAAATAATAGAAAAACTTGTCTATTTTTTTTATATTTTTTATTTAAACGATTGAATCGGTATTTTTATACACTTACAGATTCCAATCTGTGGTCTTCCAGTATAAACATTAATGATCCATTTTCCCACGACACAAAGAAAAAAAAAATTGAAATTATTTTTTCTTGGTTTAAATTATTGAAAAAAAAAGAAAAAAAAAAAAAACAAATTATGAAAATTATTTTCACTGAGTTTTTTTTATTAAGACAATTAAATATATCATTTGTTTTATTTTTTTTTTTTTCGTTTGTCAATACTCAACCGATATGGGTATCAAGACGCGGACTCTGTTACTGGGAAAATTCTCGTTGGATTTTCTAGTGTTCCTGGTTCTCCCGCGCTGCTTTCACCCTCTCAACCCCTCACAATTTTACCCCGTATACACTTTGTCGACAGCGCCAACGCCCTTGCGCATTTTAATATATACGTATACACATTTATTCCCTGACTATAATGTCCCCTTTTACTCATCCCAGGATATATACACACACATACTTTTATACGAAAAAGAAAAAATTTCAAAAAGCATACAATACATCAGTCATATCTAAGATCCTAACTACTTTAATCTACTAATTATATCTTTTTTAATTTTATTATTATTTTAAAAATCATTTGAAAAATATTAATAGCTTTCTTTGCTCAATTTTTTTTTTAAATAAATATCAACTTGTTGTTTTTATATTTAATTGTTATTAAAATTTATCGAATGCTTTTTAATCGTTCGATTTTTTTTCCTCCATAAATTTATTTTGATTGAAAATTAAACTCTAATGATTTCTAGTTTTTTTTCCAGTTTTTAAGCATCAGAAAAAATTGTGAGTCCATATTTTTTTTAGATGACTGGATGTACTAAATTTCTCTCCGAATAAATATGCAAAAAAAAAAAATAATGTGGAATAAATTGTAGTTATAATTTTTCCTGCAATTATCATAATAATGTGTACTGAAAAAAAAAAAAAAGGAAAAGTTTTTAAATCCAATGGAAGGAAATTTTTTTTTTTTTTCGCTCTTTTTTTAACTACAAAATTCAATTAAAATTTGTAATTAAAAGTTTATTCGATTAGATATAGAAAATCTATAATAGGTGCATTTAATCTCTTGAGATTATGTTAGTATATGAACGAGGTCATTATGTGTCACCTCTACATTGTTGCAATCTATGACCTCAGTAATTAATATTCAAATATTCACAAAACTGGGATGTGAATTATTAGAACGAAACATATTGGCCACATCTATTTTGAGTGAAGTTCAAAATACCGATAATAAAATAATTTAATATTCGAATTTCTATGTAGTTTTGAAAATTTTAAAATTCAACTGACAATTTAGCAGCTTTCATTACCAGCTTTTTTTGAAATATTTTCTATTTATTTCATTTTATTCAAAAATTACTGAACGCTGTTTTATTCATGTGAAAATTTCTAGTTAAAAAAAAAATCAAAAGTAAAAAAAACTACCCAGTTTGAAGATCGTAAATTAATAAATTTTATTTTCAACGAAAATTAGCTCAACTTTAGTGAGGTCGAGTCAATTCAATTAAAGTAAGTAAAACCCTTGCTTAAAAAGTTTTCATTTTTTNTTTTTTTTTTTTTTCATACGGTCAACTATATACCTAATTAAAAAATTTATGATTATGTAAAAAATTTTTAATAATTATTTTGTTTTTTATTATTTTTTTTAATGAGTTTGCAATTAGCATTTGCTTTTTTTTTTTATTTAATTCAAAAAGAAAATCTTTGTAATTGAATTAGATACAACTTTCAGTTGTGTGTTTTTTTTTTCTTTCATTTTTGTATCATTATAATATTTCACTTTTTTAATAACTACTTTTTTTAAATAGGTATATAACCATAAAAATAATTATGCTAATAATACTATTCAAACTTTTTATGATGTGGTCAACAATGAGAAACAAAAAAAAAAAAAAAAAAACTAAGCAAAATAATATTTCATAAAATTTAATTTTCAGAAAATAAATAAATAAATAAATAAATAAATAAATAAATAAATGTTCTGGAATTTTTTTTTCATTTGCAAATAAAAGTCATAAATTTATTTATCCATTTTTCGTTTCGATCAAATCATTTAAAAGTTTGAGTTAAGTTACAACAATGTATAACTAAATTCATCAAAAAATTTCTTGTGTATTTTTTTTTTTTTTTACATAATGTGGTGTTTATGCTAGTAATAAATGATACTTGATTTATAAGCTGGTTATAATTATTTATTAACGGGGATTAACCGACCGTTTGATGAGATTTAAATTACAAGGATCATATATATCAATTTGATATTACCACTTGTTGATGGTATTTTCACATCATTTATATAGTCATTGGAAATATGAGAAAAAAAAATTTAATAATGATATTTATTATCCTTCACATGTTTAAAGACATTTGAAATTATTGTAAGTGAATAAGATTAATATATTCAATTATATATTGAAAATATAGATGGCTCAATTAATTTTGATAAACAAATTCTAAATTATTTTACCGTTCTGATGTTATTTAATTTAAAAAAATAAATATATTTATTCATTTTTTTTTTATAACGTTTGCAATAAAACTAGCAGTTGTTATCAATAGTTTTATTTTTTATTTTTCGAGTGGGATTAAAATGAGAAAAAGAGCTTACTTAAAATTGATAAAATTGCATTTATTTATATTTAAAAAAAATAAATAAACTAATATAATTTTTGTATATACTATTTGTATATATTATTTTTTTATTTGAAAAAAAAAATCAATAAATTCATAAATGTTTCAATTATTAATATTCAGTCAGGATGATTTTTTGTCTCTATTTCGTACTTGGTTGTCGTGACTCTCGATAATGATGACATATTGCTTGCAAAAATATCAAGTAGAATAGTTATACTTATTTTTGTATCATGAAGAGCTACAATAATTATAAAAAGAAATAAAAAAATAAATTATCTAACAATAATGAGAAATAAAAATATACTGCACTCAAAAAGTACCTGACCGAAAAAAAAAAAAAAATATTCAAGAGAATACGATTGATATATATTTGGCCTTTGAAGTGCACTTTGTTTTATTTTATATTTTTTTCAAAATTCAGTCATTCGGAAGTTACTAAAATAAAAATTCAACTGAAACAAACAAGAGTATAATATTGAAAACAAAAAAAAACAAAAAAACATCCATTCAAAAGTATTTTGACAATGACTCAATATATTTTATTATTCATTTGTCATTTGAATATTGATAAATAATAATTTAAAACTTCAAATTGCATATAAAATTTTGTTACTGTCAAAATATTCAAAGTTATTTTCAACTAAATAAATTATTTCTACATTTAGTATAGCTAAGAATATATTTTTAATATAATTATTAGTATACAGAGCCTAAAAATGACCCAAATTTAGATTAGAGAATTAACAGGGAAATTTATTTAAGGATTATAATGGTGTATTGGTGTTCAAGTGATATATATATATATAACAGGCATGAAGTTTGATAACGACAACAAGTCAATATCCTGTGTGGCTATATCTTGAGCAAACTCATAATGTATAGCTATACATATATCACCTGTGTATTGTGTTGAAATTTAATCAATTAATTCGAATGCTAATTCATTGTATATATGTTTACGATTAACGTGTGTCTTTGTATATAATATTGTGTATCCAAGTGGCTGTACATATGACTATATGATATATGTATCGAACAGTAGTTTCCTTGTTACCCAATAATTGATAATAGCCAAGAAGCATTATCACATTGTGAAGTATAAATTAACTATTTTATCCATCAGAAATTACTAATTGATAATTGAATTCTATTTTTACTGATATATATGTTATTTTGTTTTAACTGAAACTTGGATTTATTTTAAATCTAGGACAAGTACAGTTTTTTTTTGTAAAAATTGCAACTCAGTTGTTGTATAGATATTTTGATACTTGAATTTTACAGTTTTTTTTTTTATTTCTATAAAGAAAAAGTTGAAAATTTTTTATAATATTGAGTGGTACCAATTTACAAGAATAAATAAAATAAAACTGCAACGTTGACAATATTTTTGTTATCAATATAAAGCTGACGTGTTTCATGTATGTCAAAATGCCTAGCATCAAAACTTAAGACTCTTACATTTTTTTTTTTTTTTTTAAACCAATCGAGTACCTGAAAAAAATTGAGTTTCTATTTTAAATTTATATTCAATACTTTGCATATAATTTAGTAAATTATTTAAACCTTTCAACCTTTTTTTTTAATTCTTAAATCAATTATAAAAGCAATATTTTTCATAAATTAAAAATAAATATTGTTTAAACAAGATCATCTGATCCTTTAAATAAACAAATTAATAAATAAATATTCTGATAATTTCCAAAGACAAACAAGAATAAACAATTAAATCAAAGTAGGATAAAGTTATTTAACATAATTAATAAAAGTTGGCATAACAAGGATCTCGTGGCGAGTAGCTTCAGCAAAAAAAAAAAAAAANAAAAAAAAAAAAAAAAAAAAACAATACAATGTTTAATAAATTGCACGAGATTATGCTGGATTGGCTTTTTGGCATAGCTTAAATTACTTGTCGATTAAAGCAAGACAGATAAGCCTTCATCTCGATTTATTTTCTCTAATTTTCATTCATATAATTCATATTTTAAACTCGAACAATTAACTATATTGAATATCTATTTGTATCTTGATTTAAACCCTTAATTTTTCAGGGTTGAAAAAAGCTTTTTATTGTATAAAAAAAATCCCAAAATATATTATCAATTGATCGTTATCATTTACACAAAATTTCTATTTAATATTTGGAACAAATTTAATATTTTTCTGTTAAGATTATAATAATTTAATAATTGAATTTTATTCTGATGATTTTATTGTGTCAGTTGTACTGAAAAATATCACTTTTTTTATTTTTAGATTTTTCCTTTTAATTATTTGCACTTGGAATTCAGGTTGTTTGTATTTTTGAATGTATTTTTTTTATGAGCTACAGTGCATGAAGAGCCATTGACTTCACAGTTAATAAAAATAGAAAAATGATAAAAACGAAAAAAAAAGTAAATTAATGAACAAAAATTCACAGGATATGTAGGATATGAGGTTTTTAAAATATTCATTCAAACATATAACCACTCTCAGTATAAAAGAACATTGAATATGTTCTCGTTTACTACCATCACTTTATTTTAGTCGTTTTTTTTTTTTTTTTTTTCGTGAATTCTTTGTTTTACGTTACTTTACAAAATGGAACGAAAGCTCCGAAAATTTGTCTTTTCTTTTGTAATCATATGTTCTAAAATTATTATTATCAAGCTGAACATAAAAAAATAAAAAAACTTGTAAAAAAAAAAAATCCCACGCACTTTTTTCCGAGTTTTTTATTCTCTGAATTTTTTAATGTTTCTATATCCATTAGCGTCAAAGCCAAAAAATAAAAATGACTAAAAATTCATAAAGTTTGTAAATAAAAATCAATAATAAAAAATAAAATAAAAAAAAAAATAATATTTATATTTTTTTTCGACACTTTTTATCGTGTAAAAAAAATGTAAATTTAAATGACATGTTGGAAGGGTAAATTAAAACAGGCCATTGAATAATAAAAAATAAAAATAAAAAAATACATATTTGAAAGAATAATAGTGTGAAAAAAATGAAAAAGTATATTTTGATGTTCTGGAAGTAACTGTGAAGCAGCGTTGGTGAAATGATGCAGAAGGTTACGCATATTTCTGCTGTTGCTAGGCGACCTGTTGCCATGGGGCAAATGTTGGATTTACCAAGGATCAGAGTACCAACAGACTTAGGTCGAGTCCACATTTTCCCCTCATCGACCTCTATGCTGGCTAACTAAAACTGGCTTCTTTGGTGTAATCTTGGACTAACATTATCTATTTTAAATTGAAATTATCTCACCACGTGGATAAGTTTTATAAAAAAAAAACATAAAACCGTGGAAAAAAAATAACATGTTGAGATGAATTCATGACACATGCATTTATAAATTTAAAAATTAATTTATAAAGCTGCAAATTGATAATGGGTTAATGTTAAAATTCACGAAATTCATTTAATTTTTCTACTACGGTTCATGAAATGTGTCACTCCGTTCTGACTTACCACATATGGCAAACCGAGATGGCAAAAAAAAAAAGACCACAAAATTTCGTACAGCTAGA
Source organism: Aphidius ervi (assembly GCA_015776835.1). Lineage (NCBI taxonomy): Eukaryota > Metazoa > Arthropoda > Insecta > Hymenoptera > Braconidae > Aphidius > Aphidius ervi. Next base: position 1,176,685 of record MKYW01000003.1, on the reverse strand, counting down.
ATTTTGTTCCATCCGATTTTAGATCGATTTAACTTGTCGTAGTGTGATCCTTTTTTTTATAAACCCCGTTCATTTTTTTTGATTTTATTTTTGTTATAATCCATTAATCATTTAGGTTTGGCCAATAGCCATCTTTAGATAAAAACTTTTGAATATTAAAAAGAATGAAAAAGTGCTGTTTCAAGTTTTTTTCATTCTTGAAAATATTAGTTATTAATCGAAAATGTATAATTCATGGAATATTTAATGTCAGCTATTTGAACAATGTGCAGTTGATATACCTATGAGAATACTATCGATGCAGTAGTAGATGTAACATGTCAGCTACCAGTCAAATTAATACTAATGCAGTAAATGTGTTGACACCTTTCATTAATCATGTCAAGTATTTGGATTTTAAATTGACATTTTTAATCTTCATTATTATATTTAAATCCCCAGTTTTTTTTTATTACTATTCACAAGAAATAATAATTCTAAATTTATCTTGAAATAATACAAAATGTAATTTTATATTTTTATTCCATTTGAAATTTACTTACATTTTGAAGGAGTAGTAGATAACGAATAAAATATTAAAATATTTTTTTGATGTGTTCATCATATACTCATAGAGCAACAATATATCTATACATGATGCCATCAAGTGTCATCATTCCCATGAATAACGTAGGTAGAAAAATAGTACGTGAACAAAAAAAAAAAAAATATACAAAGTGAATTTTTATATACGGGTTTGCATAAAATAAATTAAATTCAAACCACGATTGTCAGTGGTCAGATTTTTGTCATTTTTTTTTTTATGAAATAAAATATCTGTAAATTATGTATATTTAATAGATAGTTGAAAAAAAATTTTTACAATGGACTAAAGTATTGCAGAATCAAACAAAAATATTATATTTTTTTTAGTAATATTATTTTCAAGAATTTTATTTTGTTGAAAAATTTATTATAGCCTTAGTGAGGAAAATTTTTGAGATCGTTTTTTCCTAATTGACAGATGAGTAGGGGCAAAATGAAAAAAGACGATTGTATTTTACTTGGGGTGCAAAAGATAATGAGACTATACGGAGAAGGATGATAACAATCAAGTTAAATATTGCCTAAAATATCTAACGTCATACCTCCGTTTTTATGTTTTATATTTAATTTTTATTTTTTTTATTTTTTACTGTGTTTCATTTATCATGTTTTATAGCTTTTTTTATACACTATATATTATATAATAGTAATAAAAATATAAACTTAATATAAATTAGTTTGAAAGATAATTAAATAATATTATTTTGAAAATATTTTACATTTTTATTTTTTACTGTCACGAGTTTTATAATTATTTTAAATAATAGATAATGAGTGCTTAAACAAGAATATAAGTATTTTTTTTTTTTTGATAATTTTTGAACAATTTGTGACAGTTTGTGTATTTAAATAATATTGTTTATATGAAGAGCTTGATACAATAGTCACTCAATGCCATTTGCAGATGTATATAAATCCAAAAAATTCAATTATTCAACAGATTTATTTTAAAATTGAAAAACAGTGTACTAATAAATGACAAATGACATAAATACTAATGAAAAAAAATAGGCTTTTTTTTTAAATATACAATTGTACTTCATCAATATGGAATGTCAATTTTAAATACCAATCTGTCTTTTATCAAGTTTAAAATCAATAGTAATCAACTGGGAAAAAAAAAAAAAAATTTACAAAAACCCTGACCAAATTAATAAAATAGTAGAATGAAAAAAAATTAAATTAAATGAATTTTGGAAGTTGCAACTGTGATGTTATGTGATGATATAAAAATTAAAATTTTCGTTTTTCGAATTATCGAGAGACTATATTCAAATGAATAAAGTTTTATGAATTAACATTCTCTAGTTGTCATGGTACTAATTGCAAAAGTTTTTGTTGAAAGATGAAGGTCATAATGTGAAATGTGTTGAGGCAAGAGTTTACACAGTGGAGTATACTATTCAAAAAAACAAAAATGAAAACAATTGTGTTTATTTTGTTGTTGGCTATAGACATAATTATATCGTGCCAAGATTTTCACTGAGAAATTTGTCTCAGTGAATTAAGTGAATAAAGTACCAATTGATATTCAAGGAAAAAAACAAAAATCCAATTACGTCAAACAGTGAAGATTACTTCTTTTTTTCCAATTCTTTTTCTAAAAAAAAATGAGTAAAAATTGTGTGCGTGATCATGCAATATTTCTACCCGAAAAAATTCTATATTTAGGTGAAATAATTTGACAAGTACATGGAGGAAAAAATCCATATACTTTTTTAAATATATTTTTTATTTCAAACAGTAGAAATTTTTTTTATTTGTCTGGCGTAAAGCTCATGTCATTTGTTTTGATTTTCAAGTTTTTTTTTTCATCTACATGTGTTTTAACATCAATGTCATCGTGTTCAAAAAAATATATAAAAATATTTTCTTCATGTATTTTTAACACACATTTTTTTTACGAGTTAAATATAGCTTAAATTAGCTCGACTTGTTATTATATTTAAATAATTTTATATTTTGAAACAAGTAATCCAATTAACCAAAATGTTAAATGTACAGTAGCTGTTTTTTTTTTATATTTTTTTATTCAAAAAACAAATATGACATTGTAAATATTCTTCAAATACAAACTTCTGTGTTTAGTTATTTATCTTGAAACTTTGTGCAAAATTTTGGATGAATTATAAACTTTTGATTTAACAATTATAAATTATAAATTGTGTCTGTTCTATTGTATCTTATCAACGTTATAAAACTTTTGTATAAAGCAAAAAAAAAAAAAAGGTAAATAGTCACCTTTATTTCTGACAAGCATGAAGATATATTTTGTCTGAAAAAACAATTTAATTATCTTAATATTTCTAGAAATTAAAATAATTTAAGATAAATTATATTTTTTGATGTTGCTATTGTGTGACAATTTTAAAACAAAAAGAAATAATAGTATTTATTTATTTTTTAAATATAAATATTATCGACAACTCAGCTGTTCTTTTTTATAAATTTCTTTTACTCGAAACCCAATTTATTTTACTTCAAATTTTGTCATTGGGTTGTTGAAAATTTAATTAATCTATATGTCACTAAATATGGCAATCAATCTCTTTTGACAATTTATTTTTGTTCAAGTTATAACTTTGAGTATCCAATAAAAAAAAATATCAGACATCAAAGAAATAAAAGGAATGATGACATGGACAATGGTCATGATAAATTACAAAAACAGTCTGATTGATTATTTTGTTATCACAACTGATATTAGTACATTCTATTTAAATGAAAGTAATTCTAATTTTGAATAATAAAAATCTGAATTTTATCAATAATTATTGCCTGAATAAATAAAAACAAAAAAGATTTAACAAAAAAGGGTTGATGTATTGTTAAAAAAGATTTGCATCTATTTCAGTTGGATTTCATGCATTGCTCAAGACGCCATGGTGTTAAATGTTAATATAATTTGAAACATATAACTAGGAGATGAAGCTAGTACCATAATAATTCAGTCTAATTGAATAGTAGTCTTTGAACAAAATAAAAATAAGAAAGCTTAAGTTCAACCGTGCTTGAGCAACCTTGAGAGAATAATACCAAAAGTTGTATGAGTTATGATTCCCTGGGGGCTTCATCTGCAGAGGAATTGGCTTGGTAATAAGTTGCTTCTATGTTCATCAAAGTTTATCTCACAATCAATTTTTTTTTTCATTGTATTTTAAAATTTGAAGATGCTTATGTAACTTAAGTTACTTTCTTGATACACATATTAGCACAAAGCAAATATTAAATCCTGCATAATGAACAATTATTTTATACTGCTGTGTAAAATCCTTCAATTTTCTGTCTTAATAAAGGACAAATAAAAAAGCAATAAATGATACGAATCATTATTGTACTAGTTAAATCTATTTTACTTTGACAAAATTTCATGTTATTTAATTTTTAATTTATAACAAGAGCTTGAGTCAATTTATTGTTAATAACAAATGGTATTTTGTTGAATTTTCAATCGGTAAAATATCTTTAGTATTTAGCTTTTATCAATAATAGAGTTGGTAAGCTATGTGACTGTCGTACCAACAGTAAATCATTAACTTACTGTTGATAAATTTTCCATAACTTACTGCTGGTACTCAATTTAAAATATTTATTAAATAATAAATAATAAAATGCCTTTTTTGTATAATAAATTACTGATAATGTACTTACTTCTTGCTTGCTCTTTTCCATTCTTGTCATACTGGCTGTCGTTTTTACCTGCCCATGGTTTGATTTTTAACCAGCCTAGAAATAATATATATTTAGTACTCTATTATTGTGTAGATATTTTATAAAATTAAATATTATTACTTACCCATTTTTAGAAAATTTTTACTAGGCGTTTTATACGATTCATGAATGTTCTCGTTACTTTCACCTACAGTTATATTTTCCATCGCTAAAACTGACGATCCCTGAAAATGAATTTTTTTTTTAAATTAAATTTACACATAAGCAAGTTAATGATATTTATTTAAATGTTCAAGTTAATTAACCATTTCTGCCAAAAACATTGTAAACAAATTATTTCGTAAACACTTTTTATAAATGAATAATAATTTAATTTTAATTTGAAAACACTTTCAATTGCTGAACGATTTTTATCACTTTATGTTTAAATCAATTTATTTTCAATTATAATAATGACGAACCGAGTAACAACTGATACCGTACCACAAACAATCTCGTTAACTGACAAAGCTACAAGTGTCAGAAAAAACTGTGATCCCACAACTGCAAAAATATTATTACAACATAGTTCGTATAACCCATCCAAGACTATATATATAAGAGTTAAATATTTCCAAATTGCAGTGTAATGGTGTGACGATTGTGATAAAAGTGGATGAGCCAAACTAAAGTTATATTGGCTCAGTGCCATAAACATTTTAAGTCACCTACGCATCCAAAAATCTATTCACACGTGATCATGAGATGCCGTTGAAAAAAAGCAATTAAACCAAACAATTTTCATGGATTTTATAAGTCTAATTTTTAACTAGCCCTCTTGACGAAATTATATGTCCTCGAATCTAAAATAACCCATATGTTTCATCAGAAGTTCAACTATAATTTTGTAAACAAATATCAAAAAATTACTAGACACACTTTATAAAAAGAATGTCGCAATCATTGGTCATTTTATATATAGCATAACTGTATCATTGTAACACATTTTCTACACTGTTTTTCCAGTTAGTAACTGTTGACTCGAGTAATCATTGGTAAGTCTAAAAAAAAAAAAAAATAAAAAGTATTTAATACCCTCTAGAGAAATTGCAATTCCTTGCTTTATCGGTATTAAAGAAGTGCAAGAAAATTCACATCACAGTTATACCGTCACATCACACAGTTTTAATATGAAAAAAAAATAAAAAAATAAAAAAATAAGTGTATAATCGAGAAGAAAATTTATATGGCTTGTGAACAAGAAAAAGTATGAAATTGTTTGAATTTTTTTATTTGCCAGTTAGAGAATTGAACAACCCCATGTTATACACAATCCTATTGAAATGGCTGTCCACCTAATTGGACCACCAACTAGCAAAAAAATGAAAAAAAAAAAAAAAAAAAAAAAAAAAAAAGAAAAAGAAATAACTGAGAGAACAATCTGGTAGACAAGTATTAGACCCTATTTTGTCTACCAAAGCTTGGGCTTGTCTTGATTACTGCCAAGCAGTCTTTTTGAATACTTTTCATAAATTACTTTGAACAGGTATATAATCCCTGAGGAAAGTCAAGAAAAATACCAGAACATATTTGATATAGGTGAGAGAAAAAGTCATCCTTATTGTTCATTTTGTTACAATGTACTTCCAAGATTTTCACTACTTCTGTAACCATGAGTGTCTTTTTTTTT
>MKYW01000003.1:1150646-1170735 GCA_015776835.1 Aphidius ervi | reverse complement strand
TTTTTTTTTTTTTTTTTTCTTTTCTTTTATTCTTTAGCACAATTCACGTCACCGATTACCAAAAACAATTCGCGAACTAAAAACAGGAAATGGTCACTTTGTCATTTTCTAAATTCTATTTTTTGGTCGGATAACTCACTTGACTGATAGAACAATAGGTTACATCCTCAAGGGACATTGAGAGTGTAGAAAAATAATATAAAAAAAGGTATAAGCTATATAAAAAGAAGCAGGCGGTATAAGAGGGTGGAAAAAGGGAGGAGGATGGGTGGAAAAAGGATACACATGAAAAGGTATCGCATCTGCCATCTTAGGTGTGGTCTATAGGTGAGTCAGAGAGATCGTTTTGGTTGCCGCATATAACTTCTCTCTATGTATATATACTACAATCTTTTTGAAAAAATCGCTTGAACAGCGGCACGAGCACAGAGAGAACGAAAGGCAACAACAGCAGCAGCAGCAGCAGCATCAACTATCACCAACAAAAAAAGTGAGAACGATATAGTTGAGTGAGAATGAACACACTATGTTGGTCACAGCGGTGGCAGTAATTCTATACAAATTTTTAAGGGATGAAAACGGTGAAAATAGCACCACGTGAAATCGGTCTTGAAACTATTGTGAAACAGTTGTAAAATATTTAGGACGCTGTTGTCCACGCCTACGTTGTAAAAATGTATACCAGGTTCTTGTTCTCAACTATATACAATGTAAACTAATTGATATTTCTCTGTTGGGAGTTGAATTCTCTACCAATCATGTCACAGTACACAGGACAATAAAACTGTAATGCGCTTCGTATCCATTGGTATAAAATCAACTTAAATATACAATCCATTGAAAATAATAAAAAATAAAATTATACCTCCGCAACGTTAGTGAGTTATACATATATGAGTACGTAAATTATGCCACATTAGTAGATATATAATTAAATTGGTATAGTAATTAAATTGCTAATTAGACACAACATATATCAGACATTGCGGCGTCTTTTCTTTTGTATCCTGTAAATTGCTGCTTTATTTTTTTTCTTTTAAATTTTTTTATTAACCAGTAAATATCAACAAATCATTATATAGTTTTCAAGGTTTGACTTGATTAACAACGAAGGCATAGTGAAAAAAATACAATGTATCCAGAACAAATAAAAAAAGCTTGCACCCGCATCTTTTGTCTATCCAGATGCATATCATAGATTTGTCACGAGTAAAATCACAAGTCAAAACTTGTCATTTCAAGACAGTACAGGCCACAACAGGTATGTATTTCTGAACGACCGCACACAGTGGCAAAATGGAGCCTACATAACGAGGGTAATTGTCGCACTGACTTTAATTCACAAAGAGAAAAATACACACGAAAAAAATAAGTTATAAAAAAAAACTTTTGCACGGGTCAATTACAAAAATTTTTGGAGATAATTCAGAAAAAATCCGTCAAAATTTATAGAAATATTTTGACCAGTAAAAAAAGAGATGTAAAAAAATTAAAGAAAAAAATTAAAATTAATAAAAATAAAAAAAAATAAAAAACAAGTAAAAAAAAAAAAAAAAAAGAAAGATCGATTCTTTGTGGATGAGATTCACGGAGAGTAATTTGTATTGAAGGATATATTTCACAGAGTGGTTAACTTTGGTGATGGTGGGGAAACTGATGAGAGAAAGAAAGCGTAAGCAAGGTGCACGGTTGGGTATGACAATTCGAAAGGATCAAAGCTATGGGGGGTTACTGGTAGCTGAACTAGTGGTGTTGGTGTTGGTTGTGAAAGACAATGACACTGACACCGTTGTATACTGGTTATATACTCACCACAGCAGGAGTTGATGCCTGTTAAATTTGACTTGTATAAGATCCCTGTTTGTCGGGAATACCTTGAGGCCACCCTGGTGTCTAATTGCGTGTAATGTACTGCAGGTAGTTGCCGCCAGACTAAAGAGGACGAAAAACTTGATTCGCACAAGAGAAAAATAAACTCTTATAGAACGCAATGTTATGTCTGGCACGCTGTTGCTGGACCTACACGACGAGTTAACATATTCTCTACAAGACCGATAAGCACATTTAAAAATAATCTTTAGCTGCAGCTACAGGATCTAGCATGCTGTTAATCCTGTATTTAATTTTTGATAAAATAACCTCAGTTGTTGTTGTTTTTTTTTTTTTTTTTTNTTTTTTTTTTTTTTTTGTCGTCACAAAAAGGTCAAGATTAAGATACATGATTTGATTGTCCCATTGAAAAATCAATTGATATTTTGGTGTTAAAATTTTTAATCTTTTGGTATATAGCTTTTGTATTTTGTCAACACCCTTATGGATTTCACACCTCTCTCTTTGTCTGACAGTATTTTATTTTATTTTATTTTATTTTTTACTATTCAACTTTCCACAAAATAGAACTGAATATCAGACGATATATTCCAAGGATTTTTATATAGCATCTTTTGTTTTAAAATTTATAAATGGTAACCCATATATGATAATTTGTGGTTTTTTGGTAGACAGAATAAGAATCCTACAATTACGATATCCGGTCCAAGTTTCGTCTAGTCTGTCCTATATTATCACTAGATTTAAAGTGAACCATAACTTTCCATGAATGTTGAGATTTAAAATAATAATAATAAAAAAAAAGCATTGATGTTTTTGAAGATGTTTTTTTTCTTCGTTATGTCGTTTTTATGCCTATTATGAATAATGATTTATGCTTTGCGATGCGGTAAAATCTCAGCTCGATGAACATGGGGTGGAAAATGAGAGGGGTTAATAACAGTCGCGTGTTGTAATGTCTGCTATTATCTACAAACCGAACCGCCTAACAAGCTACCTCCTAATGATATATGACGATCTCTCTTTCGCGGCAGACATACAAACAAACACGCACGATCACTTGCGTGATCTTATATTTACTTTTTCTACAATGTATATGGATACTCTTTTTTTTTTTATTTATTTATTTTTTTTTATAGTTCTTCGTAGGACCAGTTGATTTCTTTTTTCTTCATTAATAATTTTTCCGGCGGATGCCATGTTGATTTTTCCGTATATTGGTAGGATTTTTCTATGTAAAAAAAATTTTTTTTCCGCATGAAATCCGGAGATATTCTGAGAGAATGCTGAATAATTTTTGGAAATTTAAAAAAAATACAAAGAAAAGCGGAGTGAATACAGAAAAGTTCTCTAGGGTTTCGATTTGCGCAGTCAAATGATTTTTTAGCTATAATAATTTTTAAAATAAATTTATATTGAACTTTGATGATCGCAAAAATCCAAGGCATTGATAAAAACTCGGAGTATAAAGAGGAATTTCAGGAAATTTTTTTTGCCAAGTCATTTGAAATTTATTTAAGGTATATTAAAAAAATATAAATATAATATAATAATTATAAATAAAAATATATCTAAATAATATTTAAAATTTATTTTTCAAGTACCGATGTGAATCTGAATATTTAAAAGAAAATCCTGATCCTCTTATATATAGCAATCAAAAAATATTTTTAATACCGTCAAACAAGTGTGAAAGTAGACCGACATCATGGAATCCAAAAGTGAATAGAATGAATTCATTGGAGTCAAGCATACGCGATACGAAAACTTTTTATTTTTCCACACGGTTTAAAACTAAATTTTCTCGTTTTTTTTTTTTTTTTATTTATTTATTTTTTTTTCTTTCATTGAAGATGCTCAAAAGAATATTGGATTCACGGAATATTCGATAGACAGGCGCCTGAAGTCCCCCGAAGGACAATGCTATTGTTCTTTAAAAAAAAGCGAGGTGAAAAAAAAAAAAGCTGAAAATTTTTTGGATGACAATTGTCTTGAGTGAAACTGGTGGGTTTGTCCCATTCATGCCTCCATTCATCATTCTATTCAAAGGGTCTTGGAAAGTGTCCATTTTTTTTTTGTCAGTCATTGGCAAACGTAAAAATTCCATCAGGAAAAATCATGCAGTATGTTTACGTAAAAAAATAAGAAAAACATACACTTGAGAAATTTTTTTTTATCCTCATAAAAAAATTTTTCAATTAATGATGTATGCCAGTATCGAACTATCAATGGAGCATTTAATATTCATTTTCAACTGATTGAATTTTGTCACTATGGTCATTGATATTATTATTTTTTTTTAATCCATCTTTATCGATCGTTCGCTTTAATACACACGCATATAAAAAACGATGGTAAAAATAAATAAGTTAAAATAGCCAGGAGACTGTACGAAGTATCCGACAGGAAATGCAAAACAAACGGAACTGGCGGCGCATTTTTGATTAACTCTCAAGCAGAATTTTTATTTGTCAATTCAAATAACTCTGAAAAAAATGCGTTGAATAACATTTTTTTTTTTTTTTTTATTTATGTTCAATTTTTAATTGAAATATATATATGAATTTCTTACTTTCTTAGCAAAATTTAATTTTGTAAATAGACTTTTATTTTATATTATATTTAAGTTAAAAAAAAATAAAATATTGCGTGCATGTAAACCAAGAATAAAATAAAAATTTCAACACACAGTGCAATCCGTATGCAGCTTCCGCCCTTTACTGTCCAACACAAATTGGACTACTCCCCTTATAATAATTGGCAAAATAATATAATATTTTTATTTAATTCATTTCACGGCAATCTAATTGCTTTGAAAAAAAACTAAAGAAAAATATTATTTTGAATATTATCTGATAGCTATTATTTTCTCTAAATTTAAATGTTTTTTTTTCGTTAAAAAAATTACCCTTATGTATAGAGAACAAAATTAATATCTGAATTAATCAAAATCTATATATGTATATTTGACAGAAAAATATTCATTTAAACATTAAACTAAAAAATGAAAATTGAAATATTAAATAAAAATAGTTTGAATAGCCGGAAGTGGTGAAGATGTTTGTAATCGTGTGCCCTGTCATCTTGCGGCCTCATAAAGCTTCTTTTTCATTTATCAGTTTCAGCACCTTATGCCGACACTGGCCGGACGCACAGTGATCAATGCAAGAACTTGTATATATTCGTAATTAAGGCACAGTGAGTCAGTTCATTCAGCCGAATAATTGTTTTAGCTATTGATTGATTTTTGCCGCATCTTATTGTAACATATAATGTATATTTGTTTTACTTTTTCTTTTGTCTTTAAAATACACCGCCCACTTGTTTGGTTTGTCTCTCTACTTATGTATATATACATGCGTAAACATTTTAAAAACCCAATGTAACTTTGCACACCTGTAAAAACTTATGAAATAATTGTTATATGACATTTAAATAAAAATTACAAGATTGCAATTATTTGAATCATTCTTCCATATCAGGCATTTCGTCAATATCCTATTGTAAAAAAAATGAGATTGATGTTTTTAATTTTTAATATTGTTTTATAATTTATTTTTTATTACGGAGAAAATATTCGTGATTGAATATATATATATTTTGAATTTAGTTGCTATTCTTGGTCAAACCCGGAAGAGATTATTTCAAGTTGAAGAACGGAAGACACTCTTGAATTACACGTGACCACATGTTTGACGTTTAAATATATACATTTGTGTATAATATACAATGGACATACATGTTTTTATTTTAAGATGAAAAAATAATTATGTTATTGTTTATAAATAATTGTCTAAATTTTTTAAAATAATTGGGTGAATTTTTCGTTCAAAAAAGTATTTTAATTTTATATTTTGATGGTAGAATATTCAATAATAATTAGTACTATTATTTCTTGATTTTTAATAGTTTATTAAAGACGAAGCAAAATTATAATTTACTTTAAATTTTAAGATACTGTATACATGTTAAATTACTTTCTTTTTTTTGTATGAATAATTTTATTTTTAACTTTCAAATGGTATTTAATAATTGCACTATAAATTTAATCTAAAAATTTTTTTTCAAAATTTTTATATACGAGTGTTTATTGAATGTGTCCTTAACTCTTCGATGAATGAACTCGAAAGAATGTCATTGAGTAGCGTCACGAATATAATGCACTAGCAAAATCATCATCAGACAAAGTCACGTATACATAAGAAAAAAAAAAAAAACAAAAATACGCATGAACGTATGAATAACGGCAAAATATATCATTACAAATAATGTAACAAAAAATTAAAAAAGATGAAAAATAAATTCAACAGATTTTATATTATCATTTTGATGATTTAAAAAAAAAAATCTATTGATGACAATATATTGTATAGATTTATAGATAAAAAAAACATAAAAGATTGGAAATTAAAAATCAAGGAAAAAAAAAAAAAAACGTGGGTGGGCATGAAAAATATATATGAGGATAAAATAATAATTAAGACGAGGTGCTAAAATAATAATCCAACATATCTTTGTCAGCAAATCAACATCCGGAGAACGACACATTGACAATATTAATTTTTTTTTTTTCATAAATACACTCTTGTTTTTCATCTTCATGCTAATGAATTTTACCAATTAAACAAAAAATTATATATATAAATAAGAAAAGATAAAAAAAATTAATTTTTCATTTGATTTTAGATTTTTTCAACTATTATATCAATTAATCGAAGATAATTGTGAGCTCAATAAAGCAACCATATACACATAGTTCTTGTGATATAACGACAAAAGCAAAAAGAAAAAAAAAAATGAAAAAAACAAAAAGTAAAGCGTTGTATATGAAGGTAGAAAAGAGAGAGAGAGAGAGAGCAATAAAAAAAGAGAAATAAAAATAACACATACAGAAAAAAATTGAAAAAAGAAATATGTATATAAAAATATAAAGAAATAAAAAAAAAAAATTTAAAAAAAAAGGAAGCAGAATCGTTAGTTCGACGAAGCTGAAGATTTTTGCAATGGCATTTTTGCCGGGACGACAAATTATAGCATCTTGTAGTACAAGCTTTCATCCATACCGAAGGCGGAAAGAACACCACTTGATGCAACAAGAAAGGATTGCACACACATTCTTTCCAAGATATGGCATAATGGGAGGTACCTATATATCAAAGTTTACATGAAAAAATAATTGCCGATTGACAGATGTGCAAAATCCATCAGTTATATGAAAAAATTAAATATAAAGTAAATAATAATTGACGAAAACAAAAATAAAAAACATTTACAAATGAGAAAGAGAAAGAAAAAATTAATGAAAATAAGAAAACAAATGTTGTTCAAGTTGTGTGGTAAAAATTCATTGGAGACAGTCATCTGGCAACTGGTGGATCCATATTGAAAAAGGTTCTGGTACATTTAACGTCATTTACTAAAATGGCAGATTTTTTTTATATATTAACTTGAAAAATATCAACAATTAAAAACTGTTTAATTTTTTGGTTAATTTTTTTTCATTACAATTTATTTATATATTTTTTGTTTGATTAAACTAGTATTTATATGTTAAATTGTTATAATTAAATAATGAATATGTAAATTGAAATTAAAAAAAAGTAAAATGAAATTGTTGCCAGTAAAAAAATATTAAAGAGAGCTTGGAAGTTGAAAAAATTATTCAATAATAATTTGATAAATTTGATGGTTATTTTTATAATAATTGACGTCATCTATTGTTTTATAAAAATCTTGTAATGATGACGCTTTTGTACTTTAATTACTTAAAAATTTTTTCTGTCAATTGTTTTCATTATAAATTCTAAATTTGTCTTATTTATTTTATGAACATATTTGATATTTATTGATCCAAAAGTATATTTTGCAGAGCAGGTGAATTTAGTGATATTAATTAAATAAATGAAAATAAAAAAAAATAATCAAAGACGGATAGAAAAAAAAAGTCAAGCGTATGTTGTTAAGAGTTTACTTGAGGGATGATACTAAAATAACTGAAGATATCACTTGTACATTATCCGGTAAGCGACAAGTGAGCAAAACAAGTTTTCAATATAACTTTCGCCTTGAGTACGTTAATACTGCTGTAAATAAAATCTTGATATTAATACGCTCATGTATATAAAATAATTTTATAATTGCATGGCTATTTATGAAATTTGATACAGCAGTTTGATTATTTTCAATCTCACTAACAATTATTACTCAAATATTTATACTATAAAAAAAAGAGAAAACAATATTAGATAAAAAATAATACTATAAATATAAGTAAGTTAATTTTAAAATATAAAAAAAAAAATCATTTTAATATTTAATTTTTAATAATAATTAACTCAAAATAATTTAAATGAAAAAATTCTAAATTTTTTTTTATAATTTTCGACAATATTATCAGGTAAATAATTTAATATTTTTTCAAAGACTGGTAGGAGTTTTGTGAAAAATTAAAACATTAATCAATTTTTTTTCATTGCAAATTAATTTTCTAGACTAACATGCAGTTGAGTTTTATATATCGCTCATCAAATACACACATAAATGACATGCAGTTACTTACACATGCATGACAAGTCACACAGAATCATGTAAATAAAGGTCGAGCATTAGAGCGCACGCGCTGTCATCACAATATTATATATTTAATCTATTCGCATATAAGCGGGAAAGCACCGTTTATATACATTAGCATCGTATAGCTCACATATCTTGATACTTAGTATAACTCGACTATTTATTTTTACATGTAAACTCAAAGATTTTTCTTGTAATTATTTTATAATTCAAAGAAAAATTTATATAATATTAAAAAAGTGAATTTATTACATAAATCAAGTGTTTTAATATTTAGTGTTTAAATATATTTTCATATGAAAAAATAATAAAATTCAGTGATTTTAAATTTAAAAAAAAAAACTATTGCGCTGTTTTTTATTTAATGTGATTAAACGACTTGATAATTTTATTATTTTAAACAAAAAAAAGAAGTGTGGATTGGAAAATAACACCGAAAAGATTTCAATCAAATATATACAAAGTAATTTTTTTTTATAATAATTATTTCATTAATTTTACTGATTTAAATTGTTTTTGATTTTTTAAAATTGGCTTTTATAATAGTAGGTAAATATTTATATATACACACCGACTTACATTGACGTATGTTTCATTTATCTACGACGTGTTGAATTACGTAAGACACATTGGCCTTGATCGTTTCTACAATAATAATAATACAAGATAAATAAAAATAAACTATTTTTCTTAAATTAAAATTAATTGAAAGCTGACGATTTTGATAAAACTGACCTACATAATATGTTCATATTATTTATAATGATAATAGTAATATGAAAGGTTAATATTATTTTAGTAATAAGTAGAAAAAAAATTTAGATATATATTTAATATCTCTTTTATTATTTAAATAATAAAAGAGATATTAAATATATATCTAATAGCTGTATTTTTAGTTAATTTTCTACATGAATTGAAACGATACTTTCTTTACGAAATTATTGGAGTAAAAAAGTTGTACAAAAATTTTTTTGCCTCAATAGCTTCGATAATGCGCTACAGTTGTTGATATTTTCTCATTAATATCTGAAATACTCGTTAAATTATCTTCCGAAATAGATCCACTCAAACTATATATACGAAGAAATACATTTTTTTTTTTTTTCTCTTTTAATAAAATAATAGCAAACAGCAAATATTTTTTTTAATGAACTCAATATAAGGTAATTTTTTTTTTGCGGAAATTGTATTTGTTGTAAAATTGATATTAAAAAAAATATATTGTTGAACATAAAAAGACAATTTGTCATAAATTTATAGTGTTAATAAAAAAAATAAAATTTACTCAAGTAAATTAAAATTTAGAAAAGTTTAATTACTCATTAATACAATTTCTTAAAATGAAAAATATTAATTTTATTAAAAAATAAATTATACAATGAAAATTGATTAATATATTTAAAAAAAAAAAAAAAATGATTTTTGTCATTGAATAGATTGGTTGAATATTTCAATTTTTTTAACTAAAGAATATATATTTTTTTTTATTTATTTGATTATGTCAATGCGTGTAATTTTCAAGATGATATATTTTCATTGACTTATGTCACAATTTTNTTTTTTTTTTTTTTTATTATTGTATTTTGATGTTTCTATTATTATATATAGAGTATAATAAATATTATAGTATAAAAAAGAGAATAAAAATGATATTGAAGGACCGGAAAATTAAATGTATCTGTCTCGGCTATTGAAAAAAACATTTTTATAACATAATTTTGGACACACTCATTCGGCACTTTCATTTCAGGTTGATGGAATTTTTTCTCTTTTTATATATATTTTTTTTTCTTTTTTCATTTTCAACAGCATTGTTGACTGTATTTCCTCTCGGACTTTTCTGATCCTAAACACGGTGTGGTCTCTATTTTTCTTTTGGAGTTTTTTTTTTTTTTTATTTTATTTTTTTGGACGATTCAAGCTGTATGAGTTGAATTGGTTTTCTAGTTCGTTTGTGATTTTTTTGTGCAAGTTGGTGTGTTTGAGGCTTGCGGCGCCTAAAAATGTGCATGATTCAGACGATGGTGACAATAGAAATGAGATGCCAGGTGATTCTTAGCAAGCTGCACGTGCCTATCATCATCAAAGACACAACTAGACTGAAAGGAAATGCCAGAACCCCTGCAGATTTNTTTTTTTTTTTTTTTTTTTCTTCATTTTCCTTAATTTTCTAGATTCAGTGACGCGTGGCAATCACCTTTCTATTACACTACCAATATGTTCTATCATATATGATTTTTCATATTGTCATTTATTTTATATATATATTTTTTTTTTCTTTTCTACTTTTGATATTTTATGAAATGACTTGATTTTAAATTATGCGAGTTTATGAGACTTTTATATGAGGTAGAAAACTCGTTGAGTTAACGGGTTAAAAATCAGGCCTCGTTCACACGACATTAGGCTGCCTGGGTCAATTTAATATTCAAGGACATATTTTTTATTTTTATTCATATAAATCATTTTTTTATTTTGTTTTTAATGTAAATTAATTAACTTTAAACATTTCAATTTTTCATCTAGATTGATTTGACTATGGTGGTTTAATATAAACACGAAAATTTAGAATAATTAATTGAATCAATTTGTAAATTAAAATATATAAATAATTGTTTATTTATTTAATAATTATACATTTAGGAAAAAAAATCATCGAAAATCAACTTGTATTTTCATTTATTTATAAAATTTCCTTCTAGATAAAAAATATATATTTGTAAATTTTATATTTACACAGATTAAATGTTGATTTTAATTTTTTTATGAGTCATGTATCAACGATCTCGACAGTTGAGTCATTCATGAGTACATTTTAATTTATCAAAAAATTCGATATTGGTCAGCACAAAGTATTTCACGTCCCAATCAATAATAATCGACTCATCTTAAAATTTTCTTAAATATTAAACTTCAATGAGTCATTGAATAATTTTAAATTGTCAAACAGAAAAATAGTTTGTATTTAAAGTTATTTTGTTATTTTAAAATTGAATTTTTTAATACAAATTAAATTGTCAAAACAAAATACCAATTGATTAATAAACTCATAAATATTATTTATTAAATCATCTTAATTATTTAATTAATTTTTCTCAGTAAAAATATATGCAACATTTTTTTTACCCGGACCTTTCCTATATACCTGAGAATTTCTAAAGACCATCGTTCAATGAATCGACACATGAGTGACGTATTATTGCATAAGTGTTTACTTGAAACATTGAATTATAATTGTTGAAAAAATTTTCACAATCTATTTTTAAATATTACACAAGTGTCATTAATATTTGATACAAATTGAAAAATAAAATACGAAAAAGTATACTTGTTATATTGTGGTTACTATTTGGCTATTAATATACGATGATAAAATTGATGATAAAAATTATATTTACATTTTTTTTTTTTTTTTAATAACTGTGTTAATTTAATTTGCACAATCGGCAGTAACAAATTTACAAATAACTTCCGGGCTGATTTCCATACAACTTGTACAAGGCTACTGTGGTTTTTTAAAATTTTTTTTTCGTATTTTATGATGTATCGTAATCATCATCACCTGCAAAATTACCTACAAGTATTTCAATCTACATATTTTTTTTAAACTATAAATAATTATTAAGACATAATTATTTTAATAATTTTTTAAATTTAATTTTCAAAATTAAACAGTACAATTGTTTAGAATGATTAATTAAATTTTTTGTTATGTGATTTTTAATATTGCTCTGATAAATTCCAAAAAATTTATGTCATGAGTTAAATATATATTTGAGTGAGTTTAACAATTGTTTTCCAATAACTTCTAAAATGGTATTAAATCATTACGAGAAATTTATTAATATCTCGTTGACAAATAATAAACACGTATAACACACGTGTCTAAATAAAAACGGATATGATACCATTTGCTTTAATTATCAATCGAGAAATAGACGTACGTAATGGGGAAGTTCCATACTGTCTAGCTAGAAAATATCAACGTCATTCGGTCGTTACACTTGTGTGAATCATCGTTTAACAACTTGCACGTAGTCACAATGTACAAATCTTCTTTTGAATTCATAAATACCTCTCGTCACGATTTCTTAGATAAATTTTCATAAATTATGTAAAAAATAAAAAACAACTTTTGTCATATCACAGCTCAACAAATTTTGTTGGGTTTTTAAATTTTTTTTTCCGTCTAAAATATGGAGCAAGTCATCAATTAGACCAATGATAAAAAAATAAAATGAATCATGTTATCAGATGATTTTATTTCGGACACTTCCTCTATGCAAAAATATAATTATTATATTTTTTTTTTTTATATTTTATTTTCTCAATTATTTAAGTTCATTTACTTGATTGTAATTATTACATAAGCAACTATTTAAAATGCATAGAGTCTTTAGTTTTATTTGCAGCAAATGGGTCAATAACGTGACAAAAAATTTAATTAATAATTAAATTTCAATTCAATTTTGAATCCTGTTCATCAGTCAAAAAAAAATACTACATTTACTCATAGTTTTGTTGTTTCTTTTTCCATGATTTTCAGTGTATTTTTATATTCATTTTCATGTATTAATTATTAATAAAATGTACAACAGAAAAAGTTGAATAGAATAAAAAAATAAAATAGTGGAAAAAAAAAAAAAAAATGAAAGCCAAGGCCAAAGATTTGTCTGAGCGTATCTCAACAGAAGTTTATGTGCGTAATAGACTTGTTGATTTGTTAAATCACATCATAACATAACAATTACACTACCATCAGTAAATATATATGTAATTGATTATAATGAACTTTAACACATCAATATGATTCATAAAATACATTTGTTTATATTTTTTTTTTTCTCGTGTTATTAAATAATTATTAACTCTTATGCAATAATTTTATTTTGCTGCATATAAAAAATTATTTGCATTTTTTTGCAGAAAAAAATAATAAAATATATCTGTAAAATTTATACTTTCTTTTATTTGTCAAAAATAAAATCTGCATAATATATACGTAAAAATAATTTAAATATTTAAAGCTAGTAGTCATTGAAATGGGTCAATGAATGCGTGTACATCAATGGAAGTATTTCTCAAGATGGTGCAACTCATAAGTTCCGTGTTGTATTGTAAATAAATTATATATATATTTTAAATATATAAACAAAAAAAATATTGTGTACCGTTTTTACAAGGTACTCTTGATGACGTAGGTAAATCCATGACGTGTTTAATATATCTGTATTTGTGGTATACTTTCTCTCAAGTGAATCTACAGGCATCAAAAATTCCATCGAATCTAAATTTTTTTTATTTTTTATTTTGCGGCATAATAAAAATATACTGAATGAACCAGACGACTCATTGATTCATGATATAGTTAGTATACTTATGACGCTGCTGACTCAGCAAAAAAAAATTTCATCACATTGATTATTATTATTATTAAAAGTTGCGTAGAGCGTTGAAATTTTTACGTCATTTTATGAGATGATAACAGACTATGTGTATTGACATTTAGATTTACTATTAACGGTTTATTTTTCACTACGGAAAATTTTAATCAATCATAAATGTAAAATTTAATTTTTTTGAATAACGAGAATGTATATAAAAATTGCAGGATAATAATTATGGTAGGAAAGACGATGAGAATGTGCAGTGTTTAATAAATGACGTTGAATATTGTCGCGTGTCTAGGTTGACGAAAGAATTAAATTAATTTCCGGGAATTTTATTGGCTTGATATAATTGAGTCATCATGATAAAAGCATGGATCAAAATTATTTTCAAGTCAAAATTTAATTTAATATTGATTACTCTGAAAATTAACAAGAAAAATTGAAAAACATATAAGTTGAGAAAGTCAAGTTTATAACAACACATGCATATAATATAAAATTAAATTTGCATATATATTTAGATAAACTTGTAATTTTCTCAACACTTGAATGATATATTTAAAAAATATTTCTATGATATGACTCATTGGGAAAACCAATAGTTGTAGTTCAAGAATAATGATAAATATTAATTCGGTCATGGCTAGTCAAAATCACT
The DNA here is from genome assembly GCA_015776835.1 of Aphidius ervi. Lineage (NCBI taxonomy): Eukaryota > Metazoa > Arthropoda > Insecta > Hymenoptera > Braconidae > Aphidius > Aphidius ervi. The sequence goes on along the minus strand of MKYW01000003.1, from coordinate 1,156,281 downwards.
TTGAATGACATTGGTTTTTCCAATATTATTTTTAAAAAATAAAAAAGCATTGTATTTTAATTTAAAAAGTAATATTTCTTAGAAAAATAGAAAAAAAAAAATTAAATTTTTGATAATTTTTTTAAAAAAAGACTTAAACAATAAAATATTATTTTTTTTTATTTTCACTAAAGCATTGTTTTTCAATTTAAAAATTTATCTTTCTTAGAAAAATAGAAAAAAAAAAATTAAATTTTTGATAATTTTTTTAAAAAAATATTAAAACAATAGAATANGTAAAATAAAAAATAGAAGATATGTTATCGTCTTCAGTAGCGATAAAAAAAATAAATAAAATATCAATGATTTAAAATAAAATAATAATTTAAAAAAAAAAAAAAAAACTAATGAATTTGACTGCTGCGTAAATAAATGCAGTTGATATTTTGCATCAACCTTTAATGACCCCGGTGTCAAATAACCCTGCAACTTATTCACAAACAAAAGAATAAAACTTAATAGTTATCAAATATGCATATCTATAAACCATGATAACAGAAATTTAAGTTTGACATAATTCAGTTTGTGTGATATATATTAATAAAATATTTATTGTATAAAATTACCGAATGAAAAATATCATGAATGAATTAAATTCATAGAATTTAATGAATATTACATTGTGATATTGATGATGGATCTTGGAGGGGAATTTTGTGTTTGGAATGCATAGCAAGTTGCCAGGATATGTAAAATTACTTGTAGTATGATATATCGGTAATAATACACCATGTGATATTTAATTTCTCCATGAATCAAAAACAAAAATTATGTAGTGGTTTTATAGTATACGCATACTTGTGAATCATCCACAAAAAATTTATCATTCATGGGAAATTTAAAAAATATATTATTATATAATTAAGGAATAAAATTGACCGTGTTACAATTATTTATTTTCTTTTTTAAATAATTGTTGATATAATATTTATTTATTATTTTTTTGATCAATATTATCAAGTAATTTTTCGATTTTACATTGAGTTATTTAATTTGCTTGAAATTTTGTCTTGTAATATTTTTTTTACACTTGTTAAAATTTAATCTAGTAATTTTTATGAAACAGGCTTATTTAGTTTATGCTTTTCTTGCATTTTTTAATTATATAAAAATGATATTTGAGGTGACAAGTATGAAGCAGACTTGATCAAAGTGGGTTGAGGTCGTTTGTACACTTAGCAAGTTGTTTGGTATTTAAAATATTTCCGGAATAAAATAAAAACAATGAAGTAAAGAAAAAAAAAATTATTAAACTGGAATATATCATTATTACTGATAAATAATATTTCTTTTTTTTTTTTGTTGCAGGTTTAATCAGTCTCCCCAAATAAATAAGGTGAGTTAAATCATTAAAATATAATTTTTCTTTTTTTTTCTTTTTAAAGTATAACAATTTATTCTGAGAAAAATTTATTAAAGGAAAAATAAATTTTACAAATATAAAACAACAGAGATTATAGCATTGTTGTTTAATATGCAAAATTAAAATTCAATGTTATCAATTAATGACAAATTCACAGCCGATAAAAAAAACAAATCATCATTTTTTTATTAAAAAAAAAAAAGAAACCAATCTCAAGAAATATTGTTTTGAAAATTCCCATTTATTTTTTTTACTAAAACACAGTAAAAAATGATCAAACAAAAAATATAATCAATTAAAAAAAATATTTATTTGCTCATTTATTTATGCAACGATAAATAAAAACAATTTCATGATAAATTTTATCATGAATTCATCATGAATCAATTATTGTTTATAAAAAAATAAGTAATTTTTTTTTTAACCACAATTTTTATTGATATTGCGCCTTTTCACATGAAATTTTTTATAGCAATTAAAAAAAAAATAATAATATTAATTTATTACTTAAAAACAGTCACGTATATCCCAAGATAAAAAAATATATTTGATTAAATACATAAAAAAATGCAAGAAAATGAAAAAAAAAANGGATCAAATCAGTCAAAAAAATAATTAGATAAAAGTGAAATAATTTTTTTTCTTAAACAAAACAACCTTGAATATGCACGTCGTCTTTGATTGATACTCAACAATCACTGCAAATATTTGAAAAGAAAAAAAAAAAAAAAAGTGTCAACACATTGATACAATTATTATGATATTTTTATTTATATATTTTAAATTTGATGTAGTTTATGAAAAAAAATCACGAATCATTAAAGATACCTTGACGATGAGCAAAAGTGCATGAACATCTCCACACCCTGAGTGTTTGAGCATCAAGTGCCTGGCCTCTTTGATGACAAAAAAAAATATAATTACATTTAAAAATATATAATCAATGCCAAGCCTTAATATTTTCTTATTTTTTAATTATATATTTTTATTAAACTTGTTTAACTGGGGACTTTTATTTGATGATCTAATACAAGATGTTAAACATGTCGGTAAATATGATTGATCAAAGTTGTGACTGGTGCCACACATCCCGTTTTCAAGATGCTAAAAATATTGCTATTTCTACTCAAGATCAATGATAAAAACACTTGAAAATTACTGAAATAAATATCATCATAATGATAAATTATTTTCATTTTGATTTTTAATAATTATTTATTTACTTTTTAATTTTTGTTCAACGAAAATTTATAAAGTACAATTATTTTTAAAAATAATAAATAAATAAATTATTTATTTATTTATTTATTTGTTAAATTGAAAAATATAAAATAATAATATTTAAAATGCAAGATAATAATATCAAGAATTTTTCTACTCAAATATTCATATACAATTTATTAGTCATAATAGTTATTTATTTTTATTTTTCAATAAAGTGTGTGTAATAGTGGGTGTGTATGTTTTAGCAAGAAATAAAATTCATAATAATTTTTAATAGTTATTTACTTGTAATCATGTAAAGTCCTTAAAAAATATAAAATAGATAAAAATTTTTTATATTTTATTTAAACAAAATTATTAATTATTATTGTTAAATAGTGATATTGTGGTTAAATATAAAAATAATTAAATAAAATTTTAGTGAAATGAAAAAACGTGGTTGTGGCTCGAAATATTCATGGTTAAATACTTGGACAAGTTGTTTGGGGACCTCCATGTTGGTCGTCCTAAAAATGCCACCCATGAGTTTTTAAATTATTTTTTGTTTTTTTTAAAAATAATACAATTATTTGTACTTGAGTTTTAAATATTAAAACCCATTTTATAAATTTTTAATATTTATAATTTTCACTAAAACACATGTGATTATTATTATTTTTTATAATTTAAAATTTTTGAGGTTTATATTTGACATTTTATTTGAAAAATTTATACAACAGTGTTCAATTGTTTATTGATTATTTTTTTTTCATTACACGTATGCACATCATTGATTTTTAAATTTAAAAAAAAAATAAATAAATATAACCAAACAAATATTAATAATAAACATTTTCGTATTTTTTTTTTTTTTTTAAATTTACTAAATTTATATTTTCAAATTCAAATTAAATTTATATGAATAGAAAATGTGAATATTTTGTTTTGTGACTGAGCAAAATTACAAAAAAAAAAAATCTAAATTTTTGGTTAACAAAAATGTACGAGATGTAAATTATCCATATATATATATATTGAAAAAGTACAAACTTGTTATCTCCATGCTGCTCCTCCAATTGGGTAAGAAAAAAAAATTGAAAAACGTTATAAAATTTCTATAAATAAATAATACAAAATATGCCTANCTGAATAAATAAATTTAAAAAAAAAAATCAAATAAAAAACAAGTACTTAACAAATTAATTGAAAAAAAAAAAAAATTTTTCATCTAAAAATATGTTTAAAATTAATTTTTAATAATTTATATTATTATTTCGACTATTATTTTTTATTTTTTTTATTAAATCGAAGTTAAAGTACTTTGCGGATTGAATAATATTGTCTCGTCCGACAAAAATTATATGGGTGGTCCATTTGGAATATTCGGTTAGGGTCTACCTTAAAATATTAAGCAGAAAGTTTGTATATATTTATATACATGTACAGTAACATATCAATCACACATTTACACATCTTGTTACATATATATATATATCACAAATTCGTCTTTGTTTTGCGATCAAAATCGGCGTGCCTCAACGTAGGCCAATGGAATGTGACCGATGTCTCTATCCATTTCTTGTCTGAGACCAACTCAGTTGCTTGTTGGACCACACCAATCGATAATTACCACCAAAAATTGCTCCCGCCTTTTCCACATGATCTTAATGCCGTTTTTCTGCTACCTAATTCACTCCATACCTCATTCTCTTTACTTAACTATATCATCCCTTTATTTTAAAATGTACTTAAAAAGTACAACAAAGTTTTGTTGAATTATTTGAAATAATTTTTATTATTTTAATTGTTTAATTTTATCAACAATTTAATTGCAAGAAATATAATTATTTGTTTTATTGTTGTTTAAATTAGTTTTTATATAACGTGAAAATTTATTTATTTTCCAATAAATTAATCGTGAATTTGACTCACAAATTAAATGAACTATTTACAATTTTTTATATAAATTTATCATTTATTTTGTTTATTTTTTTTTTTTTATTATGTAGGCACGAGTTCTGGGTATAGTGACTACTTAATGTTACTCGTCTCAAATTATTATCAATTCTAATTATTTCGAGTTAATAAAATGTAAGGTAATAAAAAAAAAAAAATAATTAAAAGCGCGATATTTAAATTTTTTTCTAGTGATTTATATAAAAACATAGGTCAGTGATCGAGAGTTATTTTATTTACATTTTTTTTTTATTTCGTCTCAAATGATTTTTTTTATGTAATGCTAAAAAAATAAATAAAAGATTATAAATATAAAAACATTTATTTTTTTTTTTTTTTTCAACAACATGATTCGGTCATTTGAGTTGAATCATGATGGGGATCATTTTGCATCAAAACTTTCTCGATGTAGTATTAGTTATCGGAGGTCGTGACCACTCATATTCGTTAATGTAAAATTTAATAATAATAATATTCTCACGATGATTAAGTGTCACATGATAAGTCTCGTATAAAATCCACATTAGACAAAATAAACTTATCAATTTTTTGGACAATATTATTATCAAAAATTCGCTGAACAAGTAATTTTTGTAAAAAAATTTCTGCATAAAAAAAAAAATCATCTTTGAAGATGAACAAAGCAAATTTTCAAATGAAAAAAAATGTAGTTTCTGGTAAATAAAGCTACTGCACAACAGGAAATTTCTAAAATTTATCTTAGTTAAATTATTTGTTTGACAAGAAACTATCAATAAATCAAAATATATATACATTTACAATAGTTAATTTACCAGACACTATGGTGTCTTGGATGTTAAAAAAGAAAAAAATTTCAAAAATAATCCTTTTTGCCTTTTTTTTTTTTTTTTTTCTATAATCAATTTTCTGTTAACAACAGGTAACAACCTGTTTGCGAACCTTACACCTTGCTCATTGTATTAAAGCTTTTAAAAAGTCAAAAAAATTTTAAACAAATGAAAATAAACACTGTGTGGGAAAATGTCATTTAGGTAGCATGTTGTATATCATCTATTCACCTGTTGTGCTTTTAACAAAAAAAAAAAAAAAAAC
>MKYW01000003.1:1131359-1142808 GCA_015776835.1 Aphidius ervi | reverse complement strand
TTTTTTTTTTTTTTGTTAATTAAATTATCTAACATATTAAAGATATATCTGTTTTTTTTTTTAAATTATATAAAATCGTTTTTATAATTATGCAGCATAACTATATGAATAAAATTTTTTTATTTTTTTGACAATTTATTTATTTTTTTAACCGGTTGACATGAGAATCTGACTAATTTTATATATATATTATTCCAAGGCCACTGATATTACCGTGTTTTGTACGACTTTTAATGAAAAAAAAAAATATAACTTGATTTAAAAATTATATATTTAAGAAAATATTAGTTTAAATTTTATAATTTTCTTGTGTAAAAATAAAGCGAAATATTATTAATCAAATTAAAATTTTTTTCAATGAACGTATATTCATTTTTTTTATAATTGTTATTTGAATTTACATGACATATTTCAATTATATCATATTACATATATGTGATACAGGCAAAATATAAATTCGAGTCATTTATTCAATGATAAAAAGTGATCCTCGCGAGCTTGAATGAATTGCTGATGTTTATTTGTTAATAAAATTATTATTATTGTTATTATTATACAATTGTAATTTATTTTCAACATATATATATTAAATATATGCGTGTGCTTGTATAAAAATGAATCAGAGAGTGCAGTAAATAATCTTAGTCTAGACTTTATAGTAAAATTTCTATATTTATTTTTGAAAAGAAAAAAAACTTAAATTATAAAATACACATTGAAATAATCTAAAATCTCATATTACCATATAAAATGTATGTAAGCTACGTTGTAACACTTGTCTACCAATAACAACAATCAGAATAAATAAAAAATAATAAAATAATATATTCATGTTGCGTATAAGATATTTAAGCACGTGCGAAAATCAAATTTTTATTTTCTGTTTACTTTTCAGAAATTATTGTAATTGATAATCAAAACTATCTGATAATTTACTTTATTTTTGCAACAAAAATTTTCATTTATAATCATCAATTCAAATCGAATTCAATATTAAGAATTTTATTTATTAATTTTTTTCTATTTTAATAAATTGAAATATTATTTTTAAAAATGACAAGTAAAGCTGAATAATAAATCAATTCAATAATTTAATATGTTCAAATGAAAAAAATAGATACATACTTTATTTAGGGGATATTTTTAGGTATTAAGTGGCAGTTATTGTTTGAATTAAAAAAAAAAAAATAATAATAAATATATAGCGATATTAAAATTTGAAAAAATATTTTACCTAACATATGGGATAAAAATATTAAATAATATCTTCAAAGTATAGCCGCTGTACCATTTAAAAAAAATAAAGAAAAAAAAAAAATATCAATATTATTTTCTGAGGATGTTTTTCAATATTTTATTATTTGTATTAAAATATTTTGTCTTGGAGGATCGAATTTGGAGGAAGATGATACTTTGCATACGACCTTTCATATTTTGACATGAACCTTAAAGTATGCTTGATTGATTTGTTTTAATGATTATTAAATTATTTTATTATTGTTATGGTTTTCAGCTTCGTGCAACTTTGCAAGTTGGTCCACAAGAAGCTACTATTAGTTGGAGAGATATGCGTTTGGATTGGCTACCAAAATACGACGATATGCCAAAACACCTAGGAACATTATTGCCACCAGAATATTTTGAAAAACTTGAAATGCGAATGGTAATTAAATAAAAAAAATTAAATAATATTAAGTTAATTATGAATCAATTTAATTATAAATGTGTATTAATTTTTAAAAATGTTGTTTTTTGTTTTTAGATTGACGAAATATTTGTAAATGCATATAACTATTTACAAATATATTCTGTAGGCATAGAACAAATTGTTTGGGATCAACAAGATCGTCGTTCAGATTTTTATGATAATTTTGAGACAGTGAGAACTCAAGTTCTTGCGGTAAGTTAAAAACTTATATTTAATCAAAAATAAAAATTAATAAATTTAAAAATAAAATATAAAAAAAAAAACATTAAATAATTATTTATGTCAACTTTCACAATAGTAATCTTTAGCTTAGTAATTATGATGCCATTTGTACAAGATCAAATGAAACGAAAATAAAAAAAAAAAAAAAATTAACTTTTTCCAATTTTACGATCAAAAGTTGTCTATTAACTGCAAATTTTTGTCATTAATCTCTCTAAATTGTTTAAATTTATACTTTCGCAAGTTTTTTATTTGTAACCTTTTTTTATATATCAAAAAATAATTAAGAAAAAGAAAAAAATTAAATTAAAAAACAATAACAATTATAAAAATTGAAAAATAAATTAAAATAATAAAAAGAAAAAAATATATTTTAATGAATAATTTTGACTCAACAGAGTTTATAAAATTATTTATAAATAAAATATGTGTCATTAAGTCTTGCTGTTAAATTTTTTAAATATAACAAAAAATAATTTATAGATTGTTATTTATAATTTTTTTTAAATTGTTAATGTTACAGATACTGTGTGAGCTACATATAATACTGATGAGTCGTGGAGTTCTCCCGAAAGAACCTCCTTCACGTTCCCTTATGCCACAGGAGGCTCGTGTAGCAGACGAAACATATTTAGTTTTGCGTGATTGGATCATATTCCGTGATTACATGAATAGTCTTGAATTTTTCACTCAAATATTTGAGCATATACTGTTTATGCTACAAGAATAGAAATATTATTGTAGAAAATATCAACCTGCAACAGCCAGACAACGACTTCTTCATAATATACAAAAAAAAAAAAGTCTGGAAAGTTCAACTGTCGTTCATTAAAAGGATACAAGTATTTTTAAAAAAAAATATATATACACAAATAAAATAGGTAACTAGACAAAAAAAAAAAAAAAAAAACAAATTTATTCAATGGAAAAAAAATAAGCACTCATTAATATATGTACAAAAATATTTTAAATAATTATCATATTTTAATGAAAATTATAAATTTCAACAATAATTTATACGTCATATGCATTCAAACTTTTAAAATTAAAGTTGCAATTTTTATTATTTATTTTTTTTTCATTATACATCTAATATATTTAATTTTTTTGAATTTTTTTTATAAAAATATATAATTATTTTTTATAATTAAATATTCATGTATTTTATTTTTATTTTTTTTTATTTTTTATATTATTTTTGCTTTAAAAAACATAAAAAATGTTGATTTATTTAGTACCAAAAAAAAAAAAAAATTGGTGACTAATATAAATAACTATTTTTTTTGTATATAAAAATGAAAAGAAAAAAAAAAAATCATTATTTATATTATTTTAAAATAATTTATATATTTATAAAATAATTCAAAAAAAAAAATTTATTAGATTATATTATTAAATAAATATATATTGCTGCTTTATAATAGCTTGATGCGCGTACCTGCAATCAATAGAAAATTTCTTAAAAAAGTGTACATATTATATGTAATTCAACGGAGTAAAAAAAAAAAAAATTATCAAGTTTATTTAACGGTATATGTGTGTGTGTCGTCGAGAGTCATATCAGCGTTTTCGTTTTTTTTTTTTTTTTGTTAAAATATGTTATTCTAAAAATGAATAACGACTATATCATTAAAACATATCAGCATTCTTTTACCGATAAACATAAAAATTTTAAAAGTAAAAAAAAAGAAAAAAAAAACCACAAAATGATTTATTGATGTNTTTTTTTTTTTTTTTTTTTTTTTTTTAATGGCTTGTCAGGGTATATTCAATTGGACATGATAAAACGCGGATTTTGTATAGTCATATAGGTGAAAATAAAATTAAAAAAAAAATATTCTTAAATATATTTACAAGACACATACACAAACACAGTATTCGCTTGCTAAATACCTGACGAGTAAAAAAAGCATAAATAAAAAAAAAAGAAAAAAAAGAAGAAAAATTATTGAAAAAAAAAAAAAATTAATTAATTAATTTAGAAATATTATTAATAATTAATAAATATACAGAATAAAACAAGAAAAAACAACGAAAATATGAAGAAAAAAAATTCGTGCAAAAAAAAAAAAAATCGTGTTATATAGAAATTAATTGTAATTAATATTTATTGACCAACTGTATTATTCTACTTGTATTTATTCAGATTATTTATTTTATTTTTTCCTTTTTTAGGGCTTCATTCATATATTTCTTTTTTTTTTTTCACTCATTTTGTAATTATCATTCATTTAAAAACAAAAAATATTGTCATCGCTAGCCTAAGGCGCATATTTTTAATTTTAAAAACAATTTTTTTTTTTTTTATTTTGTTTTATTAATTTATAATAATGATAATAATATAATTTTATTGGTAAATGAAAATTTTGAAAACTGTTAATTTTAAAAATTATAAATAGAAAGTATTTTTCATGACTGGTAGTTTTTACCTTCAATGTAAATTGAATTTTAGAAAAAAAAAAAAATCTTATTAATAAATTTTCAAAATTTTCAAATTACCAAATATACGAGCTTAATTACTCATTAAATTTATAAAATAATATTATTATTAATTTTTCAAAACACAAAATAAATTTAAAAAAAAAAAAATAATAATAATTGTTTAAGATTTATACATGTACATATTTCTTAAACTGAAGCATATATATTTTGTGTCTGTGATATGCATTTTACAAAAAAAAAAAAAATAAAAATAAAAAAAAAATAAACCATAATACAATTTATTATTTTTTTTTCCTATTTTGTGTTTATAATAATGTAGAAAAAAAAATAATTAAATGAGACTCAAGTCTTAGGCCTCTTGCAGTAATTGGCAATTTTATGTGTTAAAAAATGAAAAATTATTATTTGTATATGGCAGCACCACTTAATACTCTTAAAATTAATAAACATATAAATATTATAAATAATATTATTATCATTATTATAATAAAAATTAATATAATTAAATATAATTGTAAAATAAATAATAAATTAAAAAAAAACTATTATTGTTTTTTTCAACAAATAATATTTAAAAGAAAAAAAAAAAAATTAAAAAAAAAAACGTTTTAAATTTTAAGTATATATATTTAAGTATTATTCGTTAAAAAATAATTGATTGTTTAATCACTCCGTATATATTGTATATAAAAATCACGAAAAGAAAAATAATCATATATGTGAATATGTGTAATATGTATAAGGGCCATTTTCTTTGAATGGAAAAACAAAAAAAAAAAACAAAATAATAAGAGGGCTTTAAACCAAAGACCGTTCAATATCTACATAAATGTTTTGCAACTTTATTTAACATAATCCCATTATTATAATTATCATAAAAATATAAATTTAAATTAATATAATTGTTATTAAATATAATATTTTACTTAATATTAAATAATATTATTTATTTAATTTGTTAATAAATTTAAAAAAAAAATGAAAAGCAAATTCCCATGATCAGTCAATATAAATTTGTGTATATGATGGTGGTATGTCATCAAAAGAATAAGACACATGTATACATAGTTCATATTTTCTATATATGTTTGTTTGAAAGAAACAGGTATATATATAAGTACATGATCGTGGTTCCAACATTGCTCTGTTCAATGCCGCCATGTTTGCTCATGATGTTAGCTCGTTGTCATCACTTTGCGTGCATTGCGTTTTTTTGTACCAAGTTTGTTTGACATATTTCTCATTCACATTCTCATTCTTTTTATATATATACTGCTGTCCATTTTATCCATCACCTTCTTCATCTTCCGCTTCATCATCTTCTTTTACACCTTTTACTTTTTTTTATTTTATTTATTTTCTTTCATACAGGTGGTCCATCATCACTGAGGTGTCAATGTTTTACCATACCATTAAGATCATTAGTTACGCTCTTTCTAAACTCAACAGGCGCCTCATACTTAATATCTTTCGTCAATTTCAATCAATTAGTATTTTTAACTAGTTAATAAAATATACTCAAAATAAATAAACAAATACGTATTCTTTTTATTTATTAAAATTTTTTTAATTATAAAATTTATATAGCTTGTTAATTTAAATGAAAAAAAAAGGGTATTTTAATTTTTCAATTTATTCATATAGCAAATTATTCAAAAATATAAATTTACATATTTTAAAAATTATGATAATAATAAAATCAAGTTGTTTTTTTTTTTTTTTTAAATTTATTTCTCTAAATATTTATTCATCCAATTAGAGTATTTAGAATTAAAATATCATTTTTAAATAAATTTTTTTTCTCATTCTATACAATGTATAAAAATAAAATAAATAAAAAAAAATCACCAAATTATAACACGGATATATGGGCAAATATAATTTGACTAAATTAATTTGGCCAATCAATTAAACATGTGTATATGAATTTCAAGTCTTGTAAATTTTTATAAACACATAATTGTTTATTTGAGTTAGTGGCTGTATAAATGAATATTTTTATTATGAATTAATTATGATGTCATAATTTAATTTAGCCTCACAGAGTCGACCCATGTTTGAATAAAATTCAGTAGACAGGTTGGGATCACTAAAAATAATTTCATCGTTAAAAAAATCTTACTGCCACTATCTAAATAATAATAATTATTATTTTATTCGACATTTTGCATAATTAGTTTATATATCCAACACCTATACATATTTTTTTATACAGATTTTATATTCCCCTCACACTTTTCAAAATTTCAAAGCTTCAAATTCAAAAGCTGAGCTTGCGACAATTTTTAAAATTTATTTATTAACCTAAAAACCACTTGAATGAATAAATAACGATTGTTATTATTAAAAAGATGAACGAAAAAAAAATATATATATAGAAAAAAAGAATCTGGGTATAGATGCGTGCATACCGCGGGTATCCGATCTCAAAAAAAAAAAAGGATGCGTCGTAGTTGTCTTGGCGTCTCGGTGTTAGCGGCGGCATATTACAACGATGGATAGCAGAAAAATAAGAATATAAAAATAAAAAAAATAATATATATATAGAAGAAGTAAAAAAAAATAAAAAAAAAAAATGAATAAAAAAGAGGAAGACCACTACTGAAGATGAAGTAAAAGGCAGGTATAGAGAGAAGACGCACACGCTCAACGATTGGATCTCATGCGGCGAAGGTATGAATGAGTCGTGAGAAGGTGGCCTAAAAAAAAAAAAAGAATAAAAAAAAATCGGTTCTCATGAATGGCCTCTTGGAAAAACTGCAACGATTATTTTTTATTTTTATACGTGTGTATGTGTGTGGGTATATATATATTTTGAGAGTATTTAAACTAGACTCAAGTGGATTTTCGGTGCCGAATGTCCTGTGTTGTGGATATATATATATAAATTCGATGGGTCTTTTCAGTGGACTCTCTTGATCCTGATGATGGGATCCTTCTTCATCTTCTTTTTCGCCTCTGGGGCCAAATATTTCGGCTTCTTTTTAGTTTAAAATATATAAAATAATAATAATAATAATAAATATAATAATAATTTATTTATTTTTTTATTTGGGATAGTATTTTTGTAATTTAGGACACTGTGCCCGCATGTAAATGCATGTCTTAAAAATACACCTTATATATATATATATTTTTTTTTTTTTTATAAATAAAACAAAGAACCTTCCTAGTTTTTGCATTCCTTTATATATCATGTGCGAATTGACCGGATCCAATATATATACAATAAATATCTACAGAATGTTTTACAACGGTGAGTTAGCCGCACAGTGCGGCTTTGCCGTTACTATATATATTGAAATTGGTCGCTTAAGAATAAAAAATAAATCTCATATATCTCGTTTAAAAATCAACATAAAAATTTTTTATTTTGGCTCAATGGAATTGTCGTTGAAAATTCCACTGTACTATGTAGATTTTTTTTTTTTTTTTTCTTCATCTAAATCATTTTTATATTACATTTATGAGACCTCGTAAAAACAATAATTATATTTTTAAAAAACAATAAACATTTATATATATTTATTTCAAGTAGAAATAAGCAGAAATTTATTTACTAAAATTTTATTAATGACTTCAATAATTTGTCAATTAATTAATCAATTATATAATTTATAAATTATTTTATAAAAACATTTGTTGTTTTATTATTGATATGGATATCCATAGGCCATATTGATAAACATTATTATAAATACAAATTTCAAAATATAAATTAATAAAAAAAAAAAACAAAAAAATAATTTTTTTGTCGATAAAATATATACAACTATACCTTTGACATCATTAGTATTTAATTATAATTTTTTTTTGTATTTTTTAATTTTGAAAAAATTATTATAAAGTGTAATACGTATATATATACATTTTTTTTCATTTCAAATTTGTTTTTTTTTATTATTTTTAATGATTTTTTGTATGAATTTTGCCGGTGAAAATTGATGGTTAGGATGGCACACAGTCATCTTTAACTGCCGCTGATTGAGGGGCGTTACGCCACTAATAGGTTTCATCTACCTTAACACACCCCTTCGCTGTATCTTTATACATATACATAGAAATATACGCGCACGTTCTCAAACCAGACCTAGATTTATTTCACAACTAATTCAGCCTTGTTAGCCCGAGACAGGATGTAGCCATGGGCCCAAAATGCCGTCGGGTTTTAGTTCCCTATCTATATATATTTTTTTTATTCTTATTTTTTTTGTTTTTTTTTTTTGTTTCTTTGAACGTGTGCCTTTGCAAATGCCTTTTTGGATACAGCTATTGCTAAAATAATATTGCGGTTATACCAGCCAAAAGAATATCCTGCAAACTTTTTAACGGTCTTTAATGGCAGTGCGGTAAAAATCTCACCCAAAGTGCGGCGATTTCTCGCTTCATTATATGATAAGTCTGTTTTCACTTTGGCCCTTTTCTTTAGCTATACATCTTTCACACACTGAATGCATTTTAAAGACAAATATCAACAAAAAAAAACAAAAAATAATTATCCTTAATTAAAAATTAACTATAGTTTGTTTAAACAATTTTGTGCTTGATTGAATTTTATTAATGAAAAATTTTAAAATGGTATATAGATTCAAATTGATCAACATTGATGGGATTTTTTTTTTTTTTCTAACTGTATATTTATTTTTTTTCTACTCCAAAAGTTTCAAGTTTTGGTATTCTTCTTCCTCTTCTTTTTCAGAGAAAAACCGGGGTGTTCGTGGGAACCGCGTGGCTACTTCGAAGAAACATTCGCGATCTTCAAGATATTCTTCACCTTCTTCTTCTCATATACGATATATATAAAAATACAAAAAAAAAAAAAAAATAGTAAAATTCTTTTTTAAACAAGCCTACGGGTGATGAAATTTTTATGATAAATTTGACAATAAAAACTTATTCAAGCTCATCAAAATTTAAAAAACGAAAAAGTAATTGAAAAAATAAATTGTTATACTTGTTAGTAGATCCAATTAAATTTGTAATAAAATTAAACTTTATAGTATGACAATAATGTAATAAAAACTAAAAATGAATAAAGTTGCAAGCAAAACAAAAAAAAAACAACAAAAAAGTTTTTACTTTAACAATTTGATGTTCACTAAATTGTTTTTATTTATTTATTTTTCAAAAAGCTATATTATGAATTTATGTATACAGTGTAGATTGGTGTAACTGCTATGTTGAGTAAAAAAAGAAAAAAAAAAAGCCAATATGATACATTTTGTCAAATGATAAAAGTTGAATTTTTTCCATGTGAACGTGGGTGGGTTGACAAGGGGATATAAAAAAAAATAATGCAGATATAACTACTCAACTGGTCAAGAAACACACGAACACTTTTAGTGGGCTAATTGCTTGTTCGATATCAGCATGGATTTGTTCAAACAAAATGTCTCCATATCTTGTTAAATGCATGGGAACTCTTTCCGGATCAGTATCCAAGCAAAAATAATTTTTTTTTTTTTCTCTCAGATGGGTCTTACGTATCAAATACCATGCAGAAGTCATAAAATCTACCTTATCCAAAATATAGGTGTGAACGCACTTAGAAAGATATTTTTTTTTTTCAACATAAAAGGATACTCGATGTTAATTTTTTTTTGTAATTTGATAATCGATGTAAAAATCACTCGAATTTAAAGTCAATATATATTTAAAATTGTAATAGATTTATATACAAATGATTCGATTAATTTTACGACAAAAAAAAATCAATTAAATAATTAAAAAATTAACAACAACAATTACAATATTAATTATTAAAATAATTTTTAAAAATTTGATAAATAATTTAATTTTAAAATATGTTTGACATTAAATATATTTTCGAAAGATGTTTCAATTGACTTAGAACATTAATTTTGTCATCAAAGTTTATAAAGAGATACATAATGTCAAATAATTTCTGATTTTCTGTAATTCCACATAATTGTATTTGACATTTAGGGTTGATTAAAAATTTCACAAGTAAATTTTAACCCTCACTTTAATAATAATTAAATAATATAAATAAAATTATAAATATATTTAAAAGCTCATGAATAAAAATAATTGTATATATATATAATAAAGCAAGATGAAGATATTTAGTAGCTAAAGAAAAAATGTATTTATATTGTAAATTCAATGCCAAGTAAATGTCCTCGAATGTTTCGAGTATTGAAATCGTGAGTTAACTAGTAATCGTAATAGATTTTATTTTATGTCAGGTCATTATTTAAGATAAATATATCATTATTCCCATGAAGGTGGGAAAATGTTGATGATAGTAGTATATAGGTGGTATAGTGGACTAGTCTCTCTTCTCGAAGGTTCCAACGAGGTCGCGACATCGTGACCAACGGATTCATCCAACTGATTTACATATTGTCTCTGCTGTTGGGCTGCCAACCTTTTGCCTTATTCTTTTTTTATATATTTTTTTTTTATGTTTTATACACACATCTACTTTTATATATATATATTTATTTATTTTTTATTCAATGTCAGAAGAGTTCGTAATAACGTTCAAGATCCCGATTCAAGTTTGGATTAGTATTTGTATCCGTGTGTCCACAGTGGTCAATCCTTAAAACCACCAACGTCGATCTTCTTGTTCATGTTTTATACCCTCACACCAGCTTGATGCATTCACACATGTCTTGTTTTTTTTTTTAATTCAATTTTTTGATTTATTTTTTTTTTACATTTTATATATATATCTACTCTACTTTTTTTTTTTTTTTATATTGTATTTTTCACTTATAATCATTGTCTCATCTTTTTTCTTCTCTGCCACTGTTGATACCTGAATAAACTTGTCTCGACTTGTAAATTTACAAAAAAAAAAAAAATTTGTTTTCAATATATATATGGACTATACAAAAGCAAATAGAAAATTAAATTCAAAATAATATTTTTTCTTTTCTTAAATAATTCATCGTATCGTGTGTATTGTTTTGTAAAAATGTGAAAACTATAAATTATAATATTTATAATTTTTTTGCAAGTCATTTAATGTCTCTCTAATGCATGAAAATATTTGAAACCGTGTCGAAATGTAAAACAGAGATTTTGTAGTTTTTTTTTTTTTTTTTT
>MKYW01000003.1:1075854-1114781 GCA_015776835.1 Aphidius ervi | reverse complement strand
AAAAAAAAACGAGCAACGGATTCTGTTGAGTAAAACCGCAAATAATATATATATATAAAAAAAAAAAAAAACCAGGTGATTTTGACCAATACCAAGGACAAAAGTGTAGATGAGATCCAAGGAGGAGGAAAAAAGCAGTATGATGGCCACCCATGCTGATCTTCATTGGACCCTTGATGGCCAGCATGTTCCCACGTACATGGCCCCCGGGCGGTGGTCTAGCAAAATCCTCTCTTAAAATTTTCTCTCCTCTCTTTTCTCTGTGCTCCTACCTTGTGTGAGCAGTTAGCGGTGAAGAGTTGCCAAATTAAAGTGCTCCAAACTTTGGATACTCCATGGATCTCACTCTCTTCTTTTTTATTCTTTGATTTTATTTTTTTTTTTTCATTTTCGATATATCCCGATCTATCGGCGCTGCATAATTAAAGGAACGTCGTTGTAATTGGACGTAGAGACCTAAATTTCGTGACTATATATATATAAATACCTCTTTCTCGCATAATATTATACAAGAAAATAATTTGGAAAATAATAAATTTATATTAATAAATAAAAACAAATATGAAAATTTATTAAATTTCACTTGTCGTATATTTAATGTATATTTAAATGCATTTTTGATTTTATTTTTCACATCTTATTTGTCTCAAAAAACCAGCATCATGTAAAATAAATTTAAACGAAATTAATTAATTTTAAAATTCATTTGATTGATATTGTTTTTATTTTGTTTTACAAAGACACTCTCTCTATACACAATGATCGTGTAACAAATAAATAAATAAATTAAAAAATGGTCAAAATGGATAATAAAAAAAAAAAAAAAAGGTCCACAAAAAACAAAACCAAAAGTTACCTTCGAGCAAAGCTGGTCTGCATTCCAGTGTTGTCGACGTTCGCGTATTTGAATATCGGATGGATCAGAAAAGGCATCCTCGTTGTAAAAGTACATTAAAAAAAAATACAGTAGTATTTTAAAAACATTGGACATTATTATTTTGGTTTTGTTTTTTTTTTTTTTTACAACAACATCATGAACAACAACAACCTACGACCTTTTTTATTATAAGCCATTATTTTGCAAAGAATTGAACAGGTATTTTTTTTTTTTTTTTTTTACAAAATAAACTCTAGCTTCAAGTTCCACTTGATGCTGATGAAAGTAGACAGTGTGGAAAAAGATGAAAAAATAAACAAAGCAAATATAGAAAGAACGGAATATAAAAAAAGAAAAAAAAGATGATTTGAGTTGGTCAGAATGAAGTGGACACAGTGGGATAATTACAATCTACTTGAGACCTTGATTTGAACGACAAACGGTATAACATAGAACAAGAACAGATGATGACTTTGATGAACATTGTTGGAGCCGGCATCCTAAGATCTAATATTTTGATCGTTTGTGATGCTGGAAGTTTATGCGTTTTCTGGGAAATGTCAAGAGACTTTTATTTTTTTTACTCTTTCCTTTCATACCAAGAGTTTTTTTCACATAAATATATAGTTTTTTGTATTGTATACGATATAGTACAGTCAATGTACACTGTACCATATCATAATCATCATCATCATTAACTTGATCAAATGTATATTTTTCAACAAACCTTATTGTTCAGGTATCCGTAAACTCTTTTGCCATGTTGGATAAAATACAGTCAAGAATAAAATGATGATCATAGTATATGTAATAAAATTTGTTGAGTCAAAATAAAAGAAATTGTTATAATAAAAATTTAAAAAATGTCATATATTGATATATTAATACGAAAAGAAAAATTGAAAGATAATTTTTGAAATTTTAATTTTCTAAAAATTCTCCTAAGATATTTCATCAGTAGAAATTTTTTAAATTCGTCAGGCAATTAGAGACAGTTTTTGCAAAAAAAAATAAGACCTATTTTCAAGATTTTTTTGTTTTTAATTTCTTTCAAGAAATAATTTTACATATTGATATAACAATTTTCCCAATAACACGATAAATGCAACTACAAATACTAAAACAAAAAATTATAATTATATATTATCTCTTATATTGATAATTAATTTTAACTTGATCAAAAAAAAAAATAAAATAATAAAAAAAATAATTTCTGTAACATCCTATTGACTATATATATATCCTTATTTAAATATGTAAATTTTTTTATAAACATCTTGTTTGACCAGCTGGTTTCTCTACAGTGTCCATCGACATCTTTCAAAATCTCAAAATTGCAACTTGTATTTTAAATTTTTTTTTTTTGTTGCTAATTTTAATGATTTGTTTTTTTGTTTTATCAAATATATATACATATATTGGCACACGTGACATGATAGTACATAGATAGTGTTAAAAAAGGTTTAGAAAATACAGAATGTGGGATGGGTGTCTGAGATTGCAGCCGGAAAAATGACGTCATATATGTTGGTGGGCAGAAAAGGCTTCGAGTTCACCAAAGCCAGTTTTCATATGCCCACACCCACATACATATATTTGTACACATATACATACACAAATACATGTCATAAATACTTTCATTTGTTCTTACTTTTTTTTTGATTGAATTTTATATTTTTTTCAAATTATTATATATTGAAAAACATATTTAAATTATTCAAATTGATAATAAATTTTTTAAATTAATGAGTATATCCTTATGATGACACTCATCAAAATAAAAAAAAAAGAAAGAAAAAAATTTTTTATATTTTTATAAAAATTCACAATATTTAACAATGTGATTTGATGTAAAAAAAAAAAAAAATAAAAAGTATATAGAAAAATAAATAATGAATGAAAAAAAGGAGAAAACTGATTAGTCAATTTTTATTATTTTTTTTATTTTTCTGGTGACAGGAAATGATTGTTTACTCATCTTCCCGTTCGAGATGGTCAACGAACATGTTATTAAGATGTTTGGTGAGTAAGCACAGAGTGGTGGAATGACACCAACAAAAGTATATAAGCATACATAAGTTTTGCGAGTGTCCTCTATACACTATACACTATACATCGCCACGTTTCAACAAGAATTTATATTTTTATTATTTTTGATATAACCGCCCACGATGATCCTTGCACATGTCCTTGCAATTTTTTTTAAATTTATTTTATATTCATTATCAATTTGATTAGCGTAAATGATAACCATGAACTTGTTTAACTGATATAGCCAATGTTAATGCACTTGAACTTGATAAAATAAAATTTAAAAATAGATAAAATAAATTTTTCATTGCTATCAGCATGATGTCTGACGTTTGTGTGTTTAATAGAAGTAAGCTATTTCAAATATTAACAAAATACGTCATAATATTATGACGTAATTCTACAAGTATGAGAAAAAAAATTTAATTTTATAAATATAAAAATGAAATCGATGAATACTCAATATATTGATTCACTGATTTATCTAAAAATAGTTTAAATTATTTATTTTTCAGTGTAAAAATATTTTTTATTATTTACCGTTTGAATAAGCAAAAATGACTCAGACAAAATTGAGAAAAAAAAATTAAAAATTCTCGGTATGTTGGGTTTTTTTTTAAATTCACGTTTTTATTATTGATACCTGGGGCAATTGGATAAATAAATAATTATCTTTAGTCTTAATCATCCGTTAGAAAGTTTTCATCGAATGAAAAGATAGTAAAAATTTTATTTATATAAATTATTATGTATCGAAAAATAATATTGAATCTAAATTTAAAATTTTGTTTTAATTTTTTCTTGTTACTTTATAATTATATTATATTACGGTTTTAATAATTATAAATATTTAAAATATTAATAATGCAATGTAATTATTTATACAATAAAATATACGACTTATTTTAAAATTTATTTAAACATAAAAATATTAAAATATATAACTATTTGACATTGCAATTTTAATTGCAATTAGTATCTATTGAAAGTGTATAATTTTTTTGATAGTTTGTATAAACATTAATTTTGTATTTTCTTTTGGAAAAATAATTTATATTATATAAGTTATTTAATAGCCATTGAATACGTGTCAAGGTGTAAATCATACAAGTAAAAGCCTCAGGTAAAGATTAAAATAAAAAAAAAAATTTTATTTATCATTGTATTGTCTATTATTAACAAGAAAAAAATATTTTAAAAAATTATTTAAAAATATTTTATACAATAGAAAAAATTTTGTCTTTGTTGGAGTTTATAGCTAAGTATAGTTTCATCGATAAGAAAAATATTGTCAGCTTTGAAGGACAGCCAAAAAAAGCACCTGCATAGTATGGTGGCTCGATAGGCTATCAGTCTATGTATTGTTCATATTCATACATGTTTACACATGTATATATCAACTAGAAAATTCGGGTGGAAATTGGTTACTTGGACATTAGAAGTCAGTTACTTGCTGTCGTCGTTCGAGTCCAGTTCATAATCAAGCTTGATTGTCTTTTTTAAATTCATTTCAACAGTGATAAAGTAGACAGGTATATATACGTATATTTAAAATTACTTAATTAAGATTTAGGAATTAAAAATTTGTTTAATAAGTCAATGGACTTGACGTGTATAATTTTTTAGACATTTTATAATTAATTAATTCGTATTTAATTCAAATTTTATAAAAAGTTTAGAGGAATTTATCTCGGTGGCATTATTCGTACCAATTTCAAACATTTTTGCTTCAATATTTTTGATAGTTTACGTATAATTAATTATACATATGTAATCATAGCATCTGAATAATATTCTGTAAAAATAATTGATAACACATGTTTGATAGTCATTGACAAAATTTGGGTGGGTAGATACGTGGCACAGCGTGAATCATTCAAGTACCAGCCTCAGGCTAAATTTATAAAACAAAAAAAAATAATTTATTTTTACACTTAGATTATCTATTATCAACGAAAAAAAAANTATATTATTCAAAAAATAATAATTATTTATAAAAAATTTTTTATTTTTTTCAGATTCGCCACGTCACCTCACACATTTTTGTCATCACAATTGAAAATATATAATTTTTATACATTTAAAATATTGATTAATCAAAAAAATCAACAATGAAATTGACGGGTTTGATTTTAACCTTTTTCCTGGTCTTTTTTGTTTCATGTAAGTTTTGTATATTTATTTATTAAATAAAAACGTTCAATTTTTATTTAAATTTTATATGTTTTTTTAACAATTAATAAATATATTTTAATTTTATTATCATTATTATTATATTTTAGTGGATGTCATTCAAGCGGATTTCCGGGGACCAGTGGAATATCTAGTATTTCGAGAACTCCCTGGTCAATTAAACCGTGTTACACGAGTACCACTAGATTCAGGTTATCAGAATCTATCGCGTAGAACGATAAAGCCACCAAGAGCCGATTCTGGATTAATTGATATTTTATCATTATATAGACTACCTGCTCCCTCAAATTTTTATGATCACTGGCTACTATTGGATGGTATACTTGATCTTATGAAAAGTACAAAGTATTTGACCGAAGATGACAGAACATATATTTTTCAAGTAATGGAAACTACTTTGAGAAAATATATGATTGAAAAAATAATGGATACAATAAATGATATTGAGAGAATTAATAAATTGAGTGTTGAAAATAGAGAAATTTTATTGAACCAAACGAAAGATGCTGTCACAACAATTATGTACACTTCAAATGATTTAAATAAAATGTACGAAACAATGCATACATGGGTTGCCAATGTAAATACAGAAGAAAACAAAAAAACAATTGGACGATATTTAATATCTGGGTTTGATAGAGAAGTGCAAGAAATGTTTTATCCAGAAACCGCATGGTACGATTTATGCGAAACTGTGGAGGCAAAAATTAAATCGAATATGTTTAAGATGTATAATAATGAAGTCAATAGATTGATCGAAGAACAAAAGCCAGGATGTTGGTACCTTTGGTGTTAAAATTTTTTTTTTTTTCTTTCAACTCATTCTTTTAATTTTTAATTTTTCAATATTTTTAATTTTAAAATAATAGATAAATAATAATCACTCAATGTTTTTTCTCAACAAAAATAAATAAATAAATAAATAAATTTTCATGAATTTAAAAAATTATTGTAATACACATATGAAATTATAAAAATAAATTCTAATTAAATATAAAAAAAGTTTATTGATATTTTAATTTCCCTATCATTATTTAATTATTAAAAAAATAATTAGTTTATGTTTTTATATGTATATTTTTTAAAAATCAGAAAAAAATATTTTAAAAAATTATTTAAAAAGATTTTATACAATAGAAAAAATTTTTGGAGTTTATCAAGTAGCTATGTATAGTTTTATCGATAAGAAAAATATTGTCAGCTTTGAAGGACAGCCAAAATAAGCACCTGACTTTGGTATGGTGACTTGATAGGCTATCAGTCTATGTATTGTTCATATTTATATATGTTTACACATGTATTTACCAACTAGAAAATTCGGGTGGAAATTGGTTACTTGGACATTAGAAGTCAGTTACTTGCTGTCGTCGTTCGAGTCCAGTTCATAATCAAGTTTGATTGTCTTTTTTAAATTCATTTTAACAGTGATAAAGTAGACAGGTATATACGTATATTTAAAATTATTTAATAAAGATTTAGTAATTAAAAATTTGTTCAATAAGTCAATGTACTTGTCGTGTATAATTTTTTAGACATTTTATCAATATTGACTCGTATTTAATTTAAATTTTATAAAAATTTTGGAGGAATTTATTTCGGTGGTATTATTTGTACCAATTTCAAACATTTTTGCTTCCATATTTTTAATTGTTTACGTATAACAAATCACAAGTCGTCATGTACTGTAAATAATTTCTGTAAAAATAATTGATAACACATGTCTGATAGTCATTGACAAAATTTGGGTGGGTAGATACGTGGCAAAGCGTGAATCATGCAAGTACAAGCCTCAGGCTAAATTTATAAAACAAAAAAAAATAATTTATTTTTACACTTAGATTANCACTTGCATATATATTATTCAAAAAATAATAATTATTTATAAAAAATTTTTTATTTTTTTCAGATTCGCCACGTCACCTCACATATTTTTGTCATCACAATTGAAAATATATAATTTTTATATATTTAAAATATTGATTAATCAAAAAATTATCAATGAAATTGACGGGTTTGATTTTAACCTTTTTCCTGGTCTTTTTTGTTTCATGTAAGTTTCGTATATATTTAATAAATAAAAATGTATAATTTTATCAAATTTTATATTTTTTTTTGACAATTAATAAATATATTTTAATTTTATTATATTTTAGTGAATGTCATTCAAGCGGATTTCCCGGGACCACTGGAACATCCAGTATATCGAGGCATGCCTGGTCAACCAAACAATGCTATAAAAGTACTACCAAATTCAGGTTATCAGAATTTATCGCGCAGAACGATGAAGTCACCAACAGCCGATTCTGAATTAATTGATATTTTATCATCATATAGACTACCGGCTGACCCACGTCTATATGGACAGTATCTACTATTGGATAGTATATTTGATTTAATGAAAAATACAAATTATTTGACTGAAGATGACAAAAAATATATTTTTCAAATAATAGAAACTAATTTAAAAAAATTTATGATTGAAAAAATAATTGATACAATAAATGATATTGAGATAATTAATAAATTGAGTGTTAAAAATAGAGAAATTCTATTTAACAAAACGAAAGATGCTGTCAGAACAATTATGTACACTTCAAATGATTTAAATAAAATGTACGAAGCGATGCATGCATGGATTGACGATATAAATACAGAAGAAAACAAAAAAACAATTGGAAATTATTCGATATTTGGGTTTAATAATGAGAAGCACGAAATGTTTTATCCAGCTACCCCATGGTACGATTTACACGTAACTGTGGAGACAAAAATTAAAATGAATATGTTTAAGATGTATGATGATGAAGTCAATAGATTAATCGAAGAACAAAAATCAAAGCCTGGATGTTGGTACCTTTGGTGTTAAATTTTTTTTTTTTTTTCTTTCAATTTATTCAACTTTTAATTTTTTCAATATTTTTAATTTTAAAACAATTAATAAATAATAATCACTCAATGTTTTTTCTCAACAAAAATAAATAAATAAATAAATAAATTTTCATGAATTTAAAAAATTATTGTAATACACATATGAAATTATAAAAATAAATTCTAATTAAATATAAAAATCTTTTAATTTCCCTACTTTTATTTAATTATTAAAAGAATAATTAATTTATAATTATTTATATGTATATTTTTTAAAAATCAAATTATAACAAAAGAAAATTATTTTTTTAAATGTCATTTATTAACAACTTTAATTTATTTGATTTTTATATTATGCAAATGTATTAATATATTTGAAATAATATACATCTATGTAATCGTAGATTAGATAATTTATTCATTGGTGTTAAATAAATTTTATAAATATTAAAATATTTTATTTATTACAATAATAAACAAGAAAAATCATAGGCAATGTATATGAAACATAATGATGATCATAAAATCATTGGCTCAATTTTTATCTAGTTTTAATAAAATAAAAACAATGGAGTTTTGAATAAATGCATATATTAATAATATGCATCAAGGGAATCCCCACCTTGACTCAAATGTGCCAGACGTTTTAGTTTGCATTCAAAGTAACCGTAGACTCCCACGTGCATTTTGTCGACTGGATTCAGAGACACTTTCTGTTTTGTATTCACTTGGTGAATTTATAAAAAATAAATTTAAAAAAAAAAAAAACAAATAATAAGGATGAAGGAAGAAGAAAAAAAAAAATTTTGGTGTGGTCCGTTATTTAGCATACGGGAATATGTACAACGGGTTGTTAATAATTGAGGGATACACACGCTGTTTGGAGCCTTTGAGAAAGTGTGTATATATATATGATATTTTGTGTGAGCACTCATGCCCAATTACTGCCAATAAAATTAAACTTGACTACCTTGTATGGCTCATTGTATGTTTCATTACATTGTCACGTGAGACATTTTTATGATAAAAAAAAAAAAAAAAAAAAGAAAAATTATCAACGAAATGTTTTTTATACACGATATGCCAGCTGTTATACTCTTACAAAGACATCATCATAATTTTAAAAATGAAAAAAAAAATATATTATTTGTTTGCAAAATCATGATATAAATTTTTAAATATTTTTTATACATCTAAAATTACGAATTGTTATAATTTATACTAGCTGGCTTGAGACAACGCCTAAATATAATTATTCTAAAAGTTTTAAATTTTTATTTCAATTATTTTTATATTTTCTTTAAAATTTTATAATTTTCCATGACTTGCAAACAAAAATTTCATGAAATTATGTTTCTAGTATTCAAACAATACCTCAATATAATTATCATAAAAGTTTTAAAATTTATTTTTAATTTTTTCGATTTTTAAATTCTTTAACTAATGACTGAACGAAGCAAAAGTCTTCAGGTTGACCTTTTCCTTCAAACAAAAGGCTGTTATAAATAATAATCAATTCAGAAAAAGAAGAAAAAAAACTAACAAGCTGTTATCTTTGAAAGATCGTGGAAAATTTTAGTATTATTAATTAAATAAAATTATTATATTGATTTATTAATCAAGTCATGAATAATTATAATTATTCATTTTAAAAATTATATCTGAATGATTAATTAAACGTCAATTTTTTCAGATTATAGTGTCAATTTTTTATCCTAAAAATTACAATTATTATTAATAATATTCTAAAAAAAAAAACAATTTAACATAACATTATTTTTTTCACGTATTAATTTATAATAATTATTTTGTTTATAAATTTGATATTCACAATGGTGATGCATCATTTGACTTGAATGATATTTTATTGTTGTATTATTTCTTGTTTTTTTTTTTCGACTGAATTTTCAGGGTTAATAATCTCAGATAGAGGTTGTTGTCACTGTGCCTTAAGGCAACAAGTGTGTGGGCGAGCAGACAAGTAGATGCACCAAGTGCAGATGATTTAGAGAATAAATAAATTTAAAAAAAATTTTTATATATTTTATACAAATGCAATAATCGGAATGCAAAAGAAAGAAGAAAAAATTTAAATATCCTGCACCTGAGACCTTTCTTTATTTAATTTTTTTATTCTCATTTTATTCAGGGGTGGTTGATACTTGGACAAGTTCGATTACCTCGACAATATTTTGAGGAAGGATTTTTTCTTACCCAGAAAATTCACCCACGTTAAATTTTTACATTTATGAACTACTTCGTCATCGACCCTTTTGGAAAATCTTGACAGCATACATGTACATGTATTTAACAATCTACAAAACTTGAAATCATCAACAACCTTTTAACAATTATGCGTAGGCATATATATATATCGCAAATCAATTTATTTTTTAATTGGCTTCATTTATTTCACACTGTTTTTTTTTAAATTCTTTTGTTCATTTTTTATATGATTTATTTTCATCAGCATAATATTGATTATAAAAAAAAATAAATACACTTAAATCATTGACATTTTTATTGAATTAATGATAAATTTTAAAAACACGAAAAAAAAAATTAAATTAATGCAAAAATAATCAATGATTTATGTAAGTATAATTTTTTTTTTTTTACATTAATTTATATGATATAAATAAAATTGGATTTTATTATATTATTAATGTTAAATAATTTAAAAAATATTATCCAGTAAAATGATAAATTTATTAGGATGATAAAATTAATAAACAATGAACCATAAAAAAATTTATTTAAATAAATAAAATATATAGATTAAAAAATCATTATTTTGAAAATACACCTACTGTTGTCTGATTCACTTCCGGACTTTTAATTATTATTACTAATTTTTTTTTTTTTTTTTTTTNTTTTTTTTTTTTTTTTTAATAAAAATTATATGATATTTATAGTAAAAATCAAGGACAAAAATATCAAACAGATGCCATATAAATAAAAAAAATATCTCACTCAATATAAAACAGTTATTCATCTCATTTTTCATCCTACGAAATTTTAGTTTTATATCTCAGACGAAACAGTATACATTTATTATCGATTAAAAGTGTTGATCATGGCTGACGAGATTTTTTCACTTCAGTCACGATAAATATATTTTTTTTTTTTTTTTTGTAATATGACACGCTTAGGAGCAAAGAACTACCAAGCGACTTCCGGTGATAAAATTGATCGGATAAACCATCATTTTAATAATGCAATTTTTTTTCAATTTGCCACGTGTCTTGTAATCAATTTTATATTTTTTATATTTTTATAAATATTGTTAATTAACAACATGTTTATTTTAATAATTATTTTAATGATTATTTTTAATATATGCACAAATTAAATGTCACATTTTACTCGACTGAAATATGTCAATTGTCAAGCTATAATATTTGACCAACAAGCTTCTTTTTTTTTTTTCAAATAATTTTTTTCTATTCAAAATATATTCACAGATTTTAAAGCAGGATCATAGAGTTATTATTATTATTAAAATGAAAATTAGAAAAGAAAAATGTATTATCTTGAAGTGAGATGTCATTGAGAATTATTAAATTATCTATGAATGATTGTATGATTTTATTATGTTTGAGTAATTGCGTTGGCATTATTTTTTTATTTATCTGACAAATATAAATTGCTGACTGATTTATGTATCATATACTTGCTGGACCATGCATAATTATTGACATATATATGGCACACAATAATCGCAGTATGATATATCAAATAACTCATTCACACAATCACGTTTCACTGAACTTGATTTTAACGCCTGATAAAAATTGAAAATTATATATAAATTTTCATATTTTTTTATTAAAAAATAAATGTTTATTTAGATTTTTTATTTTTTAAATTAAACATATTGTTAATTAAATATTCTATAACAAATAATCCAACAAAACAAAATGATCCAATTTATCGAGAATAAATTATCTTGTTAACACGTAAATTTTTTCGATCGTAAAATATAAAAAAGAAATAAAAAAATTATAAATATAAGAAAAAAAAAATTGCAATAATGATGGGGAAGTATATAAGTATAAGAAAAAAAAAAAAAAAAAAGAATTTTATGTGCGTGTGTTAAAATGCTTACGGCATTAAAATGGTGCTTTCAGTATATGATCATCAATTTTTGGTATCAATTTTTTTTTCTTAGCTACAAGAAAGACATTTTTACTTTTACTATTGCAACACTACTATTATGCTATTTATCTATAACCAATGCACTGTCATAATAATTTCTTCAAGTATTTTTTGTTTGTTTGTTTTTTTCCTGAATTTAAAAACCACGTTATTTTTGTTTTATTTGTTTGATGATGAAAAATATAATTGGTATATATTGATGTTGGACTCTAGGCAGTTTATTGAATTGTATTTAACTAGCCAGTACAATATGTTGACACGTATATTTATATACGCAAGCATATAAATACACCTGAGATGTTGAAAATTATGAGGACAAATGACTCTGTGATTTACAATTGTAAATTAAATGCAATTAAGTTGCAGTAAATAACAGACAAGACCATAACAGATAAATCAGCATCATTTTTTTTTTTTTATACAAAAGAAGGTATATACAAAAATAAAGAAAAAAATTATAATAACAAATAAATAATAATGAATGTTGCAATTTTCATTATATGTGAATTCATCGAGGCCATTGAAATCTTCTTTTCAACAAATCATTTTTAAAAAATAATATTTATATAAAAATTAAAAAGTAAATATACAATATGACTTGTTTTTTATTTATTTATTTATTTATTATTTATTAAATTATTATTTGTTTATTATTGAGTTATGCGATTTGTAAAAATTGATCTTGTGTAACTTTATCTTGCGTGTCTTGGATAATTCTGGAAGGCACGAAAGAATCACGAAGGGCGAAAATCATTTTGCCAATTAGCCACGAAGAATGTTGAAGGTAAATGTGTGTATCAAATTGGTTTTTTTTTTTTTTCTATTAATATGACATATACACCATTCAAATATCAAAATAAATTTTC
This sequence comes from Aphidius ervi, assembly GCA_015776835.1. NCBI lineage: Eukaryota > Metazoa > Arthropoda > Insecta > Hymenoptera > Braconidae > Aphidius > Aphidius ervi. Next base: position 1,101,788 of record MKYW01000003.1, on the reverse strand, counting down.
AATTTGTCTTGGGGTCAAAATTAATTTTCATACTGTTAATTGGATAAATAAAAAAAAATTGTGTTTAAAAAATAATTAAAGAAATAGAAAAAATAAAAATAATAGATAAATATATATTAGTGCAGTTTTTTAATAATTGAAATTTGAAATATATTCTTAATTTTTATCACGACATAAAAAGATCAGTAAAGATAAAATTCAAAATTGAAATGTGATGATGAAAATATTTTTAAAAACGTGATATATATTTTTTTTGTTTTTTAAATTCATTATAGCATATGATTTTTTTGATTAGTTTTTTTATTCTTTTTATAATAATTTTTATGTATTTTTTTTTTTATAAATAACCCAAGGCAAATTTATCGGAAGTCTCTCATCGAAGCAGTGGCTTTACCATCATTAATTCTATGATCAAGGTAGGGCCAGAGGCTCCAAGTACCGCCCGATAATAACTTTCAGAAAATACCAAGGGTCTTCATTCTACAAATATTTTGAAAAAATGCTGTTTATCAAGTCAATTTATATACAGAAGGCTTTATCGAAAATTAATCCAATATGTTTTAATAAAATTTTACAAGTATTTACAATAATATATTTTTATTTATTTTAAAAGATTGTGAAAATCTTATCAAAAACAGCTAAATATTAAGTAGGTAATAAAATTATGAAAAATTAAATAAATAATACATCAAGTTCAATGTTCGAAAAATACGTAAAATTCAATTTTATGGAATATTTATTATATTTATTGATGCGATAAAATTATTAAATAAAATTTTATAAGAAATAATAATAAATTATTTAGTTGTGTTAATTTTTTTGTGTAAAAAAGATAAAAAAAAATTTTAATTGCTATCGAATTGCATTAACGTTTTAATTGCACGATAAAAATTTTTATCAAAAATACCAATCGATCTAAATGAGTAGATCAGAGAGTGATCAGTGGAAAGGGTAGTCATTAAATTCCATCAACTTTTTGTCAAGCAAAAAATTATCGATAATCATCATACACAGTATAAATAAATAAAAAATAATAATAACAATTTTAATTTATTATTTATCAATTATATAAACTATTATTATTATTATTATTATTATTATTATTATTATTATTATTATTATTATTATTGACTCAGCAAAATTATTGTAAACTCAAAATAAGTGTGCGAATAAATTTAAAGCTGAGGGATTATCAACGTAAAAGAGATTGTTGGCACATTTGTATATTGTTTTTATTTTTATTTTTTGTTTTGTTGTTTATTTTAAAATAAGCATTAATATTTAATACTTGTACGAGTGTTTAAGTGGCTGTTGCTCGCGCCAACCTGCAAGCCCTATATATGTAATTATTATTGGGTCAACCCACTCTAAACTAAAAAAATCCATTCAACAAACCATTGCCTCAAAGAGAAAAAAAATAATGCATCTTTAACACATACTGAATATGTTTTTATAATAAAATAAAATTATTATTCAACAAAAAAAATATATAAAATATAAATTTATCTGAATGAAAAATATATATTTAATAATAATATAAATATTTTTCAAGTAAAATATAAATTAAATTCATGTATTTTTGTATTTTTATATGCTATTATAAATACGACAACTGTCATCGATCGTTTGGTTATTTTTATATAAAAATTTAAATCAAATTTTTGAGATTTTAATTTGAAAAAATATTCTCGTTTTAGCTAATAATAAAGCTGTCATCACTGTATTAGTACAAATTGAGTTATTATTTAAAATTGTATAAGTATAGAAAAATAAAATATATATAAAAGACAAAAAAATAATAAAAATAAATGTAGCGTGACATAAAATTTATAAAAAATACACTCATGTATACATTTCAATTTCAATTATTTGTGTATATCGTGAGAATGACACAAATGCATCGCGTTTTCGCCATTTTCTCACGACGTTAATTTCACCAAGCTAACCGGTGTAAGAAAAAAAAAAAAAAAATATATATATATATATTTCGTGAAATAAAAGATAAAAAATACATATATATATATGTATACATAAAGTAATAAAAATAAGATAAAAAATAAATAAATAAAAATTTAAAAAAAAAAAAGAAAAAAAAAACATTGAAATAATACCAGAATGTTGAATCTTAGCAGTTGTATGTAGCAAAGTGTGCACACGAGGGACACAGAAATTGTTTTGCCGTGCCATATAATTTTCACGAAGGGGCCGCAGCCATCATGTATCATTTGCAGCAAATTATAAATTCATTATTTCACAATTATCATAATGCATTTGCGAAAATGCCGATGACCTGATGCCGCAGGGATTCGCCAAACTTCAAATAAATATTCAAAATATATTTAAAACAGTCGTAAAATTTGCTCAATAGCAAATCATATTTTTTTCATTGATCTGTTTTTTTATTGATTCAATTATTTTCTTCATCTAATTATCAACAAAAATATATTTAACTTTTTTTTTTTTTTATCGAATATCGTGACAATAAAATTTCCTGGAATTTTAATATTATTTTTTATTGAGCTCGTAAAATTTCAATATATACTGGTGTGGAAAAAAAAATAATTTAAATATACCAAAAACATTGAAAAATAAAATAATTAATTATTAAATAAATATTGATATTTATACTGTTGAAATAAAAATTAAGATGATTATCTGTAACGGTAGATATATATATTGCTATCACGCTAAATTTTTATGATACTATTCAACTGTAGATGTAAAAAAAAAAATAAAAAAAGATTGAGATTTTTTAGATCAACGAACTATTATGATTTGAATGACCAAAAAACAGTTGTATTTTTTGGCAAAATAACACCTGTTTTATTTTTTGAGGTGTTATGTCACAATATTGTGGGAGAATTGGTGATAAAAAAAAGTGTTAAGGACATATAGAAATTGGAGATATGAGCAGTAAAGAAGCCACCGAACTTTCTGTCGATGACATCAGCTAAACGACCAAATCGGCCGTTTCTTTGATTTCAAGTTTTTTCTTTCTTCTTTTTTTTTATTTTTCTATATGAATAAAATAATATATTCAGGACAAATCATCGTAATATATATATGTAGTTTTACATATATATGAAACCTTTGTTGACCCGAATATTCATCTTCACTTTGTGACTCACATTATATTTTTTTTTTTTTTGTCAAAAAATGAACCTCTACAAAGAGAAACACAATCGCGTGATTTATATATCCAATACCAAGCAAGTGATTCATTTTTTTTCTTCTTCATATATTCGTAGAATCAGATTTTGATATTGTCAATTTGAATTTATAATAATTTAATTTTTATTTGTCATCAATGCGCCTTGGTACGAATATAAATCTTTTATAAGTAGAAAAATATTTTAATCATTTCTAAACATTTTTAAAAATTGCAACAAAGAATATTTGAATCTTTAATTAATTTTTTTTCAACTAGATAACAGTTGACATCTGTCAAAAAATTTAGTAACTTTTTTTTCTAAAGAAAATTGATTGACTCAAATTATTTTATAAGTCAAAAAAGTAAGTAAAAAAAATTAGTATATATTTTAATTAATTTAATAAATGTTATTTAATATTTATCCTGATGATGGTAAATCGGAAATGACAAATCAGGATTTCCGCGTTGGTTGTGTATATCATATAGCTCTTTTGTCATCCAACGCAATAGACATAAGACACATAACATTTTTGTCTTATGGCTCATGTTTACAACCTACCCTATACTCCTCCGCTTGGCGTCTAGCTAAAATGCCTTCTGGCATTTGAATATACTAATGGAATATACGCCTAATGATATATCTAAAATCATGAAATCCCATGTCTATTACGTCATACCTACATATATATTTTAATACAAATTATTATTTTTAGATATCACTTCAGCTTCTATTTATTTTTTCTTTTTACGTTTGAAAAAAAAAAAAAGCTCAAATACTTGAAGAAAATATTTGTAATAATATCCGTCATTGTTTAGTCATCAAATAAAGAAAAATTTAAATAAAATAATATTTAGTTGAATTATAAAGTCTCTGATAATATATTTTTATAAATTAAAAATAATTTATTTAACAGATTTTCTTGAGACCTTAATCATTGAACTTGAATTTTTATTTAAAAAAATATAAAAATTTGAAATTTCTATGAAATAATTACAATTGTTTATATAAACTAATTAATTTTATTTTAATTTGATTTTTATTTTAAAATAAAAATAATGTATATATATATAAATGCAAGATAAATATATATTTCACAAGAATGTCGTTGAAGTTTACTGAAATAGTTAATTGAAATTGACTTGAGGTTTTCAGGAACTACGTGCCGACGGTTAAAGTTATTCTGACGAAGAGAATTCCCCTCATTAGAAGACTGGACGTGAAAATTAATTGATGCTTTCATAACTGGCAACATTCCCACCTGCACTTTATCCTTTTTTTTTTTTTCAACTTTATTTTTTTATACTGTTTATTATATAGCCTCGTTAGAAGTGACAATAACAAAAGATAAGAAATTATGTAGCTATTTTGAGGGAAAAAAAAATCTTGTATATGAATTTTTATACTCAAGACAATTCAGTGCGATACTTTGATGCTCTAGGTCACGAATATATATCCATACTTTCATGGTACTTGTACAAAAAAAAAAAAAAAAAAAACACCTGGTGTCTTTAAATTATATTCAAGTTGTATATTCATTTCACCTGTGCAATTTTAAAACGAGTGGAAAATTAATTCATTTATTCATTTGTTAACGATAATAATTATTTATAAATTTATATAAATTAATTTATGAAGGTAGACTGATGTCAAGGTGCATCTAAATTTTTATCAAGAATATTTTTTTGTCAAAGAAATAAATCTGTATTTCCTATACTCAGGTGGAATGCTCGAGATTAAATATTAAAAGCAATTTTGAAATTTACAGAAAATATTTTAAATGATTACAAAAAAAATTAAGTCATCCTAAAATGGGAATAAAAATAGATAAAACAATTTTTTTAAACTCACCATTTCATTGCAGTTTATGATGAAATTTTTTTTATTGATGTATTCATCTTGTACCCTTCAAATTAACACCATCTGCAAAAATAATTATAAAAAATTGATTAACTATACAATTCAATGGTCACTTTTCCAAAATTTAAAATTACTAAATTCTAAGTTAATTTGCCAGAAAATATTATATATGAAATACAAAAGAGTTTGGCTCATTAAAAAACTAGAAGACATTTTTCATAACGAGAAAAAAATTAATAAACCAAGCTATATGAATACCAAATTCCATGTAGCAAATTTTTCCAATTTCTTATTTAAGTATCAATTAGACACTCAAGTATATTATATATTATAAATATATTTTTAATGTTTCGTGGTAATATTAGATTTGCAACGTCGACTACTGTCGTTACATAATTTACGTATACGTGTGAAATGTTAACAAATTAGCAGTTGATGTGCGTGTTTAATGTTTGCAAAAGGTGCACTAATCACGGGTGATTGCAGGGGAGTGCAACCGTCCGTCAGATAATATTCTCGTAATTGGTTCAGCCCCTGTCAACTTGTCTTGCACGACATCTTAACCCACACTGCACATTTACCATTTACAAGCAAGCATCCAAGAATAAATATATAACTAACAATATATACGCATACACTCTGTTCATATACTGCATGTATATATATTGTGTAACCTATCGGCACAAATTCATACTTCAATTATCACAATATCCATCGAACCTTCCATGAATTAAAATTAAAAAAATATATTAAAAAATAAAAATTCCACGATCAAATTATACAAACCTAATAATACACTAATAATTCAATTTTTCATTTGTTATTTTTTCATATAAAAACCTTCAAAATAAAAGCATGAAAATTTTCAAAAATAACTAAGACTTTAATTTCAATTCGAATTGATCAATTGATAATTTTTCGCCGTTTGAAATTTTCTTTAAAAAGTATTTTTCGATAAAATACAGTCAAGTCGATTCAATGATAAATTATATTTTAGTATTTTACATATATATTTATGTACAGTATATAAATGTGGATGAAAAAAAAAAATTATTTTTCGTTGCGCGACACGCACTTGAATAAATACACTTTTTTATTTTTATTCCAAAGTTAAAGAAGAATAGATTCACCTGGGGCATTTTAAGAGAATTGGCCGCGAAGGTTTAAGGAGGGCCGTTTCATCTTTTGTTGAAAAAAAAAGATAAAAAAACCGTGCTGCGGGTTCACATCTTCCTTTCCTCTTTCACCCACTAATAAGAGATTTTTGCCACTTCAGGGTCACTTTAAAATTCCCACGGGATAAAGAGAATATCATAACGATATAAGCGCCTGCGTAAAATTGTAAACGACCTTCATCCGCTACATCCTATATATATAATTTTTTTTTTCCTTTATTATATTTACTTAATTTTATTCAATAAGTCAGAAGCACGCTTTTTACATATCACATTTTTGCACTAAATTGTAATTTAAAAATATTTTTCAATACAAAAAAGAACAGTAATTTTTGTAAAAAAAGAAATTTAAATTTTCGTTTGTGTTTGTGGGCGAAAAGAAAAAAAAAAATTTACAAGCAGGACCAGTAAAAATATTAATAACTTATAGCACTGTGTCCGATAGTTTTATTTTTTTTTTGCATTTATTTATTTTTTTTACATATTATTTTTGTTGTTGTTTTTTTTTTTTGTTTGTTTGTTTGTTGGAAAGGGGAGACACACGAGAACACGGTGTTGTGGTGCACACCAGCCAACAATGGCACGGGGGTCTGTGCCGGCGCCGCAGGACGCCAGGACTTGGTACCGAAGATTTGCTCAGGATATAAAGTTTGACAACGAGATCGCGCCGACGGCGTCTCTTCGTGTGCCTGCGGTCCACCAACCGCCATCAGATAACTGATCGAACGAATAGAACACCCTATATTTTCTCCCTCAACCTTTTTTTTTTTTCATTTTTTTATTTTTTTTTTTTATCATCATTTCTCTTTCCTCTCACGAATCGTTTGAGAAACTAACGTGCCCTAAACATAAACGAATTCACACGCATTTTTTAAGTTGTTTAAATTTTTTTTATATATAAATAAAATATAAATAAAATATTTATAGATCAAACAAAATCTATTTTTTCCTAGCGACATTTAACATATATATATTTTTTTTTTTTCTTTTTTTGATTGTTTATTGTTTAAGGATTATTATTTTTAGCATTTGAATTTAAATTTTTATGTCCAAGTATTTTTTATTCAATGTTTTCTTTATATTATATTAATTTATTTCATTTATTTATTTTTTTTAAACGAATGATCATCAGCAGGAGGCCATGCCAGTACAATAATTTTCCTGAGCAAGTTGTTCGTCAGAAATCCAACACCCTGCGATATAATATAAGCCATTTATTTTTACTATGTGTTTGGGATAATAAAAAACTTAAAAAAAAAAAATATATATACATATAAAAATATATTATGGGCGTGAAACTCGAGGCGTGAATGTGACATAAATGATAAAACTGATATTATACATTGGTTTTGAGTGCCAAATTAATTAATTAATTTATACACCTTAAGTTAAACATTCATACTTCTTAAACTTGTGCGAAATAAGAGAATGTAATAATAATCCTTACACAAAAATATTAAATCACTCTTATTGAAAAATAAAATTTTAAATGTGATATTAAAAACAAAATAATACTCTGATAAATTTGATAAGAAAAAAATAAAAAAATAATAAATTAAATAATGATAAAAAATTGTCCATCACATCGTTATTTTTTTAAAATCAAATTGTCACGTAATCAATTTAAAATTATTATTATAATTCATAACGTAAATTGAGATTACATAAAATATTATTATTGTGTCTGGTTGACGATGAAGGGTCACTTATATTATCAAACACGTCATTTATAGTCATAAATTTTATCATCCAATTAAGATTATTCATAATCAGATTTTTTTTCTGTGACTAAATGTGTCATAATAATAAAAAAAAAAACCAACAATAATGATAACGATGACGACAATGAATTTTTAAATTTCTACTTGTATAAAATCATTGATAAATTACGTCACTGGCTCAAATGCCTTGAGTCGATTAAGAGGAGGAAAAAAGGGGTAGACATTTTTGCATGATAAATTGTGACGAGGTTCAATGATGGAAAAAAAAAATTAAATATCCAGTTGATGTTTGTTTAATGCAAGTGTCATTATTTTTATATTTATAATTTAAATTATTAAGGATAATATAAAATTGCAAAGAATAATTTAAATAGATGTAATTAGATTTTTTTTTATTAAACAAAAAAATTGATTGAAAGATTTTGATTGGCGTAACTTGGTGTAACAAGGAGGAGTCCAAAACTCAACATATTTACGTTACGTAATTTATATAAATGCTTCGTGTTACTTGGTGTATATATATAACGTTACTAGACCAATCACTAAGTTGAACATGTGCTCAGTACAAATTGTATACTACAACTGTGAAAGCACGTACGATTGGTTGTTGGTTGTTATAAAATTACGCCCACATGTTACATGGTTATATGTACTGCCGGGTGTGTCATACGGATTTCATTCATAGTTATGTTTGATGTCTATAGTCATTCATTAATTCACAACGTTTGTCTGTTTTTTTTTTTTTTCTTCTTTTTTCGTTTGTATATATATGAGTAATCATATTTGCGCTCAATCACACTGACCCTATTTTCAAACAAGTTTATAACGTTTGTGAAGAACCCCTTGTGTGTTTGCCAAGTCAAAATAGTGAAGATAAAAATTATCAACATCAAAAGTAACAAGGATTTAACCTTGAAAAATGCAAATAAGTAAGTTGTCATATAATTTTTTTATTTTTTTAAATACCAAATACATGTGGAGTGTAATTTTTTTATGACTTTTAAACAAAGTGTTTTTGTTTTTTTTTATCTTTTTCAAGTGAATGACCAGATCATTGATTTTTTATATAAAAATAAAAATTAAGATTACAAGTTATTTTTAATGAAAGGAATTTTGTTTTATATTCATCAAAATATTTCATTAATTAATTTGAAATAATTATTCATATTATCAGCTTAAATTTATCTCAACTTTTTGATTAAATTAATTTTATATTGAATTGATTTAACTGTTAATTGCTCGATGCATTTATGTATAAAATTTTATAGATAATTTAAAAATTCAATCGTCATTTGAAGCCACATAGAGTCACTTGAATTTATTAAAAACTATTTACAATTTTGAATTAAATAATGAATTTAATTCCTTTCATAATTTGTAAAATTGTAAATGAATTATTATTACATTAAAATTTGAAATAAAACAGGAAAGCATAATTGAGAATGTTATCTCAATAATGAATCATCATATCGGTCCTCATGAATGACATAATCATTGCAATTTTATCTTATTATTTTATTGACATTATTCATCATTTTATCTTCTCATTTTATTGACAGTATTTTATTTATAATTATACACGTATTTTTATAACTCATTCAAGTGTCAATGACAACCGGATACCTCAAATCAAAATTATTCGCAAATTGTCCAACGTAAAATCTTGAGATTATCTTGATTACATTTTTATTACTCATTTTTGTTATTCTTGTAAAAAATTAAAACAGTGCTTCTAATCTACAATCAACACTTGTTGAAAAATTATTTTTTTTCAAACACTCAGAGCGTATTAAATAATTATTCAAAAATAAAACAAACACACACTCAATATACAAATTAAATAATTTCATCGAAAAAAAATATTAATACATCACTGTTAAATATTTTTTTCAATTCAATGCACTTAATGTGTCATGTGCATGACAATTTTTAAAACAAAAAAAAAAAAATAAATAAATCTGATATTTAAAAATAAAATTTATAAATAAAAAAATAATAACAATTATGTTAAATTAAAAATTAAAAACAAAAAAAAATTAAGAAATTGATTGATTGGGAGGATATATTGATTCTATGATTTTGATAAAAACACGTTTTTGACGTGAGAGATAATAACGTCAGATTAATATTTTGTATATATTTTTATTTTATTTTTTTGAGAATGCGTATATATATTATACGTATATTTATATATTTTAATTCATTTATGATGTATTTTGCCGAAAGTATAGAAGTGCGTTTTGTGTAATGGACAGGTTGTTAATTACAACTTCTTGACACTGTAATTGGCGAGTAAGGTAGTCCAATCTACCTTTATCCACCTTTATTAATATTATTATTATAAATATTTACTTTTTTTTTATTTTTAATTTCATGGATTAATAATATTTTTTGAATTTTTCGCTCACAATCAGCCTTGTGTCCTCCCATTATGTCAAATTAAATTTTTTTTTATTAATTTACATATATTCAATGTATTTATTAATTATTATGATTTAATAATATATTTTTTTATCACACAACAATGTCTTTTAAAATTTAAATTATCATATCAATTTGTGCACTTGTTTCATCAATTAATATCAATAATTTTTTACCCATTAGCTGTATAAAAAAAAAGCTCAAATATATTATTTTTAAAATACTACTAATTTTATCAAAAAACTAACAAAAAAAAAAAAAAAAAATTAATAAATTATGTTATTTATTTAAAAAAATATTTCTTAAATTTTTATATGAACTTTCAAAATTCACCGAAGTGTGAAAAAAAGAAATAAAAATAAAATTAAAAAAAAAAAATTCTCTCTTATTATAGAAATATACAGTTGAAAAAAAAAAAAAAATAATGTATTTCTTAGAAATGAAAAATAATTATTACTCGTAAAGTTATAATTGGCTGTAATTTTACGTGACAGAAATAAGAAAATCTGTATTTAAATTTCACAATGTTGTTTGGTAAATAAAAATGTAACCCTTAACATTAATCATAAAATAATTAATATATAATTTTTTTACGATACTGGAATTTTCTCATATTTCTCAATAAAAATATATATATTTTTTATCGATGAAAATTGTCATTCAGTTAATATTTTTATAATCATTATATATATTTTTTAAATTAATTTAATTGGGTGCGATGGATGGGAGGTTGTTTTGTACATTTAATGATACATGTAACAAAATTACACACGAAAGCATGGATACAAGAAAATGATACTTCAAAAGAGTATAGGTGGGGTTGATAGAAAGGCAGGAAGAAGGGGGGTAGTTATCTCCCACTTTTATAAGCGTGCGTGAGGGTGGTAACCATCATTGATAAAGGGACTCATGTAAGTAGAGGGGCATTAAAAAAAAAAAAAANNAAAAAAAAAAAAAATAGAAATTGAGAAGAAAACGATATAAGAAGGAGAAGATGGAGGTGGGACCGAGGCGGTGAGTGAGTGAGTGAATAGTAAGGTCTGCCAAGTGAGTAACTGGAAGTCGCACGGGACCCCTCAGTCACCACGAGATCGGCAAACCGAATGGTCAGACTTTGGTGTAATTTAACAATAAAATATTAATATTTAATTGAATTTATTTTCAAAAAAAAATATATTAATTTTATTGGAAAAATTTGAAAAGCTCAAATCAACAATAATATCTTAATAAAATTATATTAACAATTTAATTTTCATTTAAAATGGAAGTTCAACGATTACGAATACGTTATCTAAATTATAATTTTATAAATCAAACGCGATTATATATTGTTCATTGAATTGATTTTATTTTTCATTTAAAATTTTTATATGTGAAAATTATTTAAAAAATTAAGTGAAAAACAATTGTGAAAGAATTTTAAAAAAAAAAGTGTTGGTGGTGGTGTTGGTGTAATTATTTGACAACGAGATAAAACCATTGTTGGAGAACGAGAAAGAGATGATCTACGGGTTGTTGATAGCTGGTGCTATTGCCCGTACCACGATAAGGCGGTGTGTGTACATTGCTGAATTATATATACTTATAATATAAAAATCAAATTAGTGTTAATATTTCAATTATATATCATTTTTAAAAATATAATCAAATAATTTAATTTTAATATTTACAGTTTAATTTAATCATTATTAATTGTCATTAAAAAATTTAATGGAATTTTAATTTATCAAGTCATGATAAAGCTCATCGTTATCGAAATTCAATTTCATATAAAAATTTTAATATCATATAGTGTTTTAATTCATAAAAATATTCATAATTAAAAGCTCAATTTTAAAGAATAATTTTCAACTATAAATTTCAATGCTTTTTTTATAATCTTTCTCCTTTTTTATTATTTTTTTATTAAATTCATATCAATCAATCATAACTAGCGATAGCGATCACTCTCTATGCTGAATAATAAAAAATTATAATTTATTATAAAAAAAATAAAAAAAAAAAATAATATAATATTTCAAGGGCCCATATATTTGTTGAGTGATGACAACAAGCTCATTTAGTGTTTTGTTTAATTTAAGTTATAACCATATAATGATTATATTTTTAAAATTAAACAAAAATTTTATGACCCAACGTTAAACATTAAAATTTGACACTAAGAATAACATAAATCAATGAAAAATAAAAAAAAATAAAAAGCTCAGTTATTAGTCACTTGAAATTAGTTGATAAAAAAAAATATATATATTATATTTATAAAATAACATTAAAAATCAAATAATATTATTTTTAAAATTATGTATTTATTAGAATATTTAAAATTTTCATTTGCATGATTTTTCTTTGTCATTTTTTGTTGTTTTTTTTTTTTTTTAAATATTTTTTACCACCTGTAATCTTGCAATTCCGGTTCTCAGATAACAACGTGGAGATGTATGGATGTCCGTGTTAGTCCAGGATACACAAGATTATTTGTTTAAGAAAGTAAAAAATATTTTTTGGAAGGGGAAAAATAAAAAAGCTATCAAGGGCCCTATCGTATCCCTTCTTCGTGTCACAACACTAGTCAATGCCACAAGGCGTTAAGCAAATAGTACATGTATATAGTTCCACAAGTCAAAAAAAAAAGAAAAAAAAAACCCAAAGCAGTTCATCAAACATTAGTTTGTACATATATACAGTTATATATATATTTAACTCAATTTATATATTTATATTAAGGTGTGCTATCATTATCATTATTATTTTTATTTTTTTATTTTTTTACAATACTTTTTTGCCATTTCGTTTATTTTACAATTAAAATATATCTATAATAATTAAAAATAAATTTTTTCAAATAATATTTATAATTTATTATATTTATTTATTCTTTGTTTAAATTGATTTATTACTTGTTTATTGTAAAATATTATTTATAGAATTTTAAAATAATTTCTACACAGCTAATGAGTAGCAAAAATAGTATTTGTAAAAAATTGCAATTATTATTTTTTATTTGTAATTTTTTTTTAACAAGTATATTTGGATTGTTAAAAAAAAAAATGTCTAAATATTGTTTGATAAATTTAAAAATTATAGAAATATTTTTTTCATATAATAAACAAAAGTGGCAGGTAAAAAAAAAATTAAGATAATTTATTTTTTCAACGCATATTATATTTATATAATATAAATAAATAAATAAATAAACGTGTTGACTCCGACGGGGTTCCAATGTATCTTATCTTCTTAATATTTTTCGTATCTATTTATTTTTTTTTTTTAATTTTTCTATTTTGCATTTCATCCTTCATATCAAAAGATGTCGTATATCCCACTAGATAAATAACACGCTTGGTTGTTTCCAATCAAGGTATCATGTTTCTCCAAAATAAAAAAAAAAATAAAATCACAAAAATTCATTCATTAATGCAACACTTTTTTTTTTTTTTGCTATGCCAATTTTTATATTTACTCATGTAAAAAAATTTTTATCATTTGTATATTTTAAGCCTAGATTTTACTTCTCAAAAAATACAATTAAAATTCTTTATAAAATTTTTTTTTTTCAATCATTTGAGCGACATTGTTTGTCGATCTCAAAAAGCTCTACGAACGATCATCAAATATTTTTTTTTTTTTATCTTGCTGATACACAAAAAATAAATTAAAAAAAAATAATGACCCAAGTCTCCAGGGACTTTGCGTGCATGATTTTCATTTTCATACTTGATTCTTTCTAGCACAAGAAAGATTGACGGCAACTTGAGCCAAAAAAAAAGTAGAAAAAAAAAGCTAATAAAAGGACAAAATAATATTAAAAAAATAAAAAAGATTGACCGTGGATTCTGAGAACACAGCAGGAGGTTTAGTACAGCGGAGGAGACAACGGATGTGTCAAACAGATATACAAACTTTTATTTGCCCACGGACTATATTATAATCACCAATATCTGTTGCATTAATTAATCAAAAAAAGAAAAAAATTAAATAAAAATAATTTTCATAATATTTAATTATATCATACACACTTTAAAATTTTTCTTTTTTATTTTCTTTCGTTTATATTTAATAATAAGAAATAAATTTTAAAGAAAAAAAAAAAAAATATAATACAGACTAAATTGCAACATAAAAAAATCGGTGCTTTGTCTGTCGGGATGGTTTTGTGGTTTTGAGTTCATTTGCATTCAAAATTTATATGGGACAGACGACCACTCCAGCATGAAATGAAAATAATATGTGAGACCTGGAAGCTCGTATTCACGCCTTCGTGAAAAAAACAAAGAAAAAATTATTCAACTTTAAATTGAAACGAAAAAGTATGGTTGTTTTTTTACCAGGATAAATATTAACTTTATTTTTATAAAAATACTTGTAGAATTGTCATCTAAATTTATTTTTCGCTGTAATATAATAATTATTTATAAACCATGAGATAATAGGTGAAAAATTTATCCAAGTTTAATGCACTTATGGTCATCGGTCTTTAATAAATGTCCTTCATGATTTTTTTTTTCTTTTTTCAATTTGTATTTTATTCTATCAGAAGGCGTCACCTAGATTCTGTGTCTATAAATATTTATGCACATATATTTTTCACGATTGTCTTGAATGACTGATTGATTTTTCTGTTGTCTCAATCAGAAAAATCACAAAATTTTATCGACTATAAAAAAATCCAAAGTAATAATTTAAAAAAAAAATAAATTTCTATGCAGTATAAAAAAAAAACTAGATGAAACAATAAAATAATAAAAAATACTGTCATATTTTATATTTTCTTTGTTATGATTCTACATTTATTTTATTTTTATAACTATTTTACGTGGAAAAAAATTTTTTAAAAATGAAAAAATCATTGACTAAAGTTATGATTAACGAACATCTAATTGGTCAACTTTATGACGACTTGAAATATAACCGGAAATTCATTTCATTGTTTATTTGTAATAAAATTTTTTTTATTATTATTTACAAGTTTAAATAAAAAATAGTTGAAAATTCATATAGTTGATCTATGTTGTTATTTATAATTTGAGACAACGGGTGGTGACATTGTTGTATTACATTTCTACATATATTATTTGAAGCTCATGATTATTTTATTGTATTATGATTACATATATAGTTATATAGAAAGTGAGTCAATGTTTAAATTACACGGATTTACGTTAGTCAGACCGACGAGCTTTACGATGCCTTCGGCACTTTTTATTTTATATATATTCTTTAGTCTCAACTTAATACTTTGCCAGTTGCTACAAACCGCCTACCGTAGCAATTACATTGCCGCAGGCCAAGTGTCCTCGTCGTATTGTATATATATATATGAATTATCCACATGTATGTATATGACATGAAAATATATACCACGCATTTCCGTGACGCCTTCACAATATGTCGGCACCTCAACCACATTGATTAATTAAAAATAAACAAAAGAAAGTTTTGCAAATTTATATTTTAAAATAATTGAAAAATTTATAAAATAATTTTTAACATAATAAAGTTTAAAATCTAATTGTCTTTTTGGTTTTTTTATTTTACTTTGTCATTATTATTGTTTGAAAAAATATTTCTAAGCATAAATTTCATGAAATTATGCTTCTAGTATTGATATAACATCTAAATCTTGTCATCCTAAAATTTTTAAAATTTAATTTCAATTATTTTTATATATTTTTCTAAAATTCTATACATCAGCTCATCCATTTTCTCCAGAATATATAATTGGGCCAATATAAAACTAATTATCTCATTAAAAAAAATAAAAATAAAAACAATTTAAATCCTAAAAATACATCTGAAGTAATCGTACTTGAGTTTTTAATTAAATTTCAATTATAATTTTATTTGTTTATTTAATTTTTACATGTATATATATATGAATAAAAAAAATTCTATGAATGAAATACTCGTGTCTCCAATCTACAGACATAAAAAACATAAACGTCTGTATATACTATATATAAATAAATTGACTTGAACAATAAAATTCGAGGACAGAAGACTGTATCATTCACCACCTGATGCCACATCAGTATATACATTGAGTATTAAATTCACTGTGTAACCCCGCCTCCCATCTAGTACATCATAAACGTGACTTTATGAAGCCAGAATACAAACATATCCATTCGTCTCTCACACAACTTTTATTTATTTATTTTTATTTTTTACTGAACGTAACAAATAATTTTCTACAGCATATAAATTTTATCATTATTCACATCGTATGTGCAGTATATTTATACGTATGATATACTTAAAACTCAGTGATAAATAGTAATCGATAATACAGCTGTACATAGTAAATATTTGGTTTTAAAAAATTAAGATTTAAAAAAAAATTAACATACATGACGCCAGGTACTATTATCCCCCATAAAATACAGACATAAATCAATATTTATTATACACAATTGAACAAATGTAAGGGGGCGACTATTTGATTACTATAATCAGCTTTTATTTTTTTTTGAAAAAACTATTTTAAAAATAAAAAAAATCATACTATTAATATTTCATTTATATTTACTGTTTATTCTTATTGTAATTTATTTATTTATTTATTTTTTTTTTTTTGTGTTTTGAGGAGTCGTTCATTCGCGAATGAATATTTGTAAATGTCCTCTAGTTGTCCTCGATCAGTTTTCTTTGTTCAAGTGACTTTCCCGGAGGCTAGGTGTGCCGAGGTTGTTTTTAATTTTCAGTATTGCAGATATATGAATAAAACACAGATTTCTTTAACTCATATATGTAAAAATATATATTATTTTTTTTTTTGGGTTTTTATTTTATTGAATTTATATAGTTATTGTTTCAATTTTTTTTTTTGTTTCTTTCTTGTGTATTGGGAAAAATAAAATTTTATTGGTTTTGTTAGTTGGTCTACATGCTTGGTGTTTGAGGGGAGAATGGTGCGAGAATGAGAAGAGAATTTATCGTGGGTGGAAGAGTATATTGGCATCGTGCCTGACCACGGACAACGTTGATTCACTGTGATTATATTAACACTATGCGTATAGTTCAATGATCGCCAATCGCTCCAAAATACGATAATACAATCATTATATTATCACTTTGAAATTATTCTATTCTAAATTTTATTGTCAGGTTATTTATACATAAATTTTCGCGTTTTTTTTTCAACTCAAAAGTGTATTTATTTGAGCACGAAATTAAAAAGAAAATAAAAATAAAATAAATATATTTGTAATCACAATAATAAGTCTGTATTCTAATCGATTCTATGCGAAAAAAAAAAAAAAATCAGTCGAACATGACTGTCTGTAAATGTGGAAACGAATTTTGAATTTGTAATTTTTTTATTTATCACAGTCTGCGAAATGACAGCGCGTAATGGCACATGTCGCAGACCGTGATGACAGAAATATAAAAAAATTTTAAACTAATAATTATATTCGACATTTGAAAATAAACTTTTTCGTTTGATTTTTTTTGTAATAGATCAGGCAGAAAGCCAACTAATTTATGTGATAAATTTTAATAATCAAACGTGAGTAAAAACAAAAAATAAAAAAAAATTTAAACTGTAGAAAAAGTTAATTGTTAATTAGTAATTATTGATTTCGTCATTTGTTGTACATTAAACCTTGACTCAAATAATTCTGAATCATTAAAATTACTGAAATTAACCCAAGTAAATGATGAAATCACAATGTCAATAAATTATTTTATATTTTTCTGCTCAATATAAAATTTTTTCAATATAAAATTTGAGTATTATTATCAATCTAAATTATACAACTAAACACGCATATAAATCGATATCTAGATCAACCTATATAAATTGAAAAAAATATTTTATACTCAATCATTTGCAGCAAAATGATAATAGAGAAAAAAAAAATAAAAAACCAACAGGAAATGAATAATTTAAAGAAATAAATAAGGGCAATTTAAAACCTCAAAATTATCAGAATATCATTTGAAAATTTAGGTCAAATATTTTATAAATATATATACATAAAAGTATTCAACAAGTATAAGCGTCGGATAAAAATGAAAATACCACAAAGTCTACTAAATTCATCTGAAGCGTCGGTGACTTTAATGACCATCAAAGACATATCGAAATATATTTTTTTTTTCTTCAATTTTTCGTTTCAATATTTATACAGATAAAATATTATTATATTTTTTTTTTTTTCCTTCAATTATACATACACCTATATCCGTTTATTTAAGTTGTCAAAATAATGTTGAAAATAAAAGTTAAAAAAAAAAAACAAAAAACGTCATCACACGTTAAACATTAACTTAAAAAAAAATATATATATATTTGGCAAAAATTATATTTAATATTATATTCAATCGTAATATTAAAATTTGTTTATAAATTATTTTAAAATGGAGAAAGCTCTTACGCCCCTGCGATAGTATATAACATTTGTCGTTCAAGTCACCGCATGTGATATTAATATATTTTCATGTGTTTCATCCTACTCGCAAACGACAATTTTATTTTATCATTAAAATACATATATACATTGTTCAAGTGCAATACTTATTACGACCATATCACATACACAATAATTGCAGAATAAAATAATAATAAAATTAAAAAATAAATTAGTATAAAAGTAAAATAATAATTATTTTTTTTTTTTTAATACATATAAAGCAAAGAGGAGGATTATATATACACGTCCCACATACTTTTGTGGACAAAACACGTGGTTATAAATCTACAAATCGATATACGTGTTGTACGAAAATATATATAAGTTTTTATAAACATATTATTATATATATACTCAAGATTTTTGCATACAAGTTTATTCGCATAAAAATTAAAAAATAAAAAAATATATTTGAGGTGCGTTGCCCATGTTTGTCAAGCGGATTTTGTGCTTTCTCTGATGTGCAATATTTACCAACTATTTTTCTAATCACCCTGACAATATTTAAACGAATTTATTCAAAAAAATAAAAAATATATATTATGTAAAAAGCAAATTTATAAGGATTATTTAAAATATTTATAAATATTAATTTTTAAAAATTATTCAAAAAATTTGTAGTATATTTTCATAACTATATTGTTGTTGTTATTGTTTTTTTTATTTATTTATTTATTTTGGTATTTGACTGACAAAAAAATACGAAAATGTAGAGGGCGGCTAATCACCACGCAATCACCACTGCCGTTGGGTTTGATCTTGAACTCGTTCTCAGAATATATACCTAACAACGCCCCAGGCTACCCTGAATATACCAACTACGGGCGCATCGTGCAAAACCAACAATCTTCGTCCTTATATTGTAAAAAAAAAAAATAAAATAAACTTAAGGAATGAGACGAAAAAGAGAAATATATATACTTTTATATTATATATACTGAGTGCTCTCTCAGTACTATCCTCGACTTTGCCATTTGCCGACATTTATCAGTTAAAAAATTAAATTTATTTTAAAATTTTTAAAATACATATTAAATAGAATATATAATCCTCAATATATTTAAAAAAAATTTAATGTATATCATAAAAATATACGTGAAAAAAAAAAAAAATAATAAAAAATTTTCATTTTTTTTTTTTTTTAACCGTGAAATAATCAAAGTTATGATTTAATAAACATAAAATTTATTTTCAAGAGGCTTAACATATCAATGTATGACGGTAATAAATAATTCTTCTCATTTAAGAGGCAGTGACGAGACGAATACGTCGAACTTTAACTCATTCGCGCGTGACTGACGCGCGCGAATTAAAAAATCATGTATATAAACTTTGTATATATACTACAAAAAAAAATGAAAAAAAAAAAAAAAAAATATATATACTGTAAGCCTGTTATACATGTTACTTGTGTTTATTAAATACATGTTTTATAATTATACTCGCATGTGTGGTATATATAATAATAATGTTAGTACATGTATATTAAAATATTTTATGACGATCAAGGTAAATATTGTATGACGACATCGTTGTCCCGCTGTGTATAGCTAACTTAACACACGTATTTTCACACCATTAATATGATGTTAATCAACAATTATGGAAATTAATACTAGCTTTATAAATTTGACAAATTTAAATTTAATATAAACAAGTTAATAAATTAATATTCAAAAAAATAATTTTTTAAATATTCTAAATTTATTATTTTAATTATTATTTTTTTATTAAATACTAATTAGTATTTAAATAAATTTATTTTATTAATTAATTAATTAAAATAACATGATTATTTAATTGTATATATGTATTATTTTTTGGTATATAATTTCCGGTTTAAATTTTGATAAATTTATATACAATTGTTATATAAAATGAATAAATAAATACAATTAGACTAAAGAGGTGAATAAAGAAATTATGATGTAGCATAGTATGTTTATTTCACCTGGAGAAAAAAAATTTTTTTCCCTGTCGGGACATTTAATTGCACAATAAATCTTGATTCTTCGATTTACAACCTATTTCCTAATGCGGGGGCGAATGTACTGAGCGCACTGAGTTTCATTGTTGTATTACGTGGGTGAATATATATATATACTTGCAACTTTGACTCAATATATATGCATTGGAATACTATATGTGTATTTTAAAAATTTAACATGCATGAACCCACACGCGTGAATGAAACATCACCACCCCAGTGTGAAAGTCAAAAAAAAAAAACATTTTTAAGATGCGGCAAATAATTGCAATGAATTATACAATATTAAATATTTTAATAAAAAATATATAAGACAAAATTAAATAACTCTAGAAAGTTAGCACACCACAATTGGCACAAACTATAATAAAGTTAGAACTAAAATTTTATGCTTTTTTTTGTGTGGAACTTGCGATTTTTGTGTTTTTATATTTTTTTTTTTATGCATGTTTTGCCACCTTAATATTAAGTTAACACAACTTCTTTAATAACTAACTTATTCCAATAAACTTTTGACCAAAATTATGTGCTTTTTATGTGTTTTTATTCTACGTTTGAATTAATTTTTTATTTCAATTACCTTTAATTTAAATAATTTTGTTTTGAATAATGTTCTGCTAGCTTAATATTAAGTTAACACAACTTCTTTAATAATTGACTTATTCTAATAAACTCTCGATCAAAATTATGTGCTTTTTATGTGTTTTTATTCGACGTTAAAATTAATTTTTTATTTCAATTACTTTTTGTTTGAATAATTTTTTTTCTAACAATGTTGTGCTAGCTTAATATTAAGTTAACACAACTTCTTTAATAATTGACTTATTCTAATGAACTCTTGACTAAAATTATATGCTTTTTATGTGTTTTTATTCTATGTATAAATTACATTTTTATTTTAATTACTTTTTATTTAGATAACTTTTTTTTTTTTTCCTAATAATAAAAAAAAAAAATTATTTAAATAAAAAGTTATTGAAATAAAAAATTAATTTAAACGTACAATGAAAACACATAAAAAGCACATAATTTTAGTCAAAAGTTCATTAGAAAAAGTTAATTATTAAAGAAGTTGTGTTAACTTAATATTAAAGCAGCACAACATTGCATAAAAAAAAATATATAAAAGCACAAAAATCGCAAGTTCCACACAAAAAAAGCATAAAATTTTAGTTCTAACTATATTAGTTTGCGCCCATAGTGGTGTGCTAACCTTCTAGAGGTAAATTAAATATAGCTTTAATAGATTTATTAAATTAATTTATATTTATTCATAACTAATTTATTTGTTTATTTTTAATTTTCAGATTCAGTGGCTAAAACGATAATTTTAACGAGCTTGATATTTTTAATAGTATCTGGTTTAACTGGTGTATCATCAGTACCATCATATAATCACGAAATATCAAAATTAACAGCAAGAAAAATGCAACCATGGGAAAAACCATGTGGTACATTATTTGAATCATCAACTGGACGTCCATTACAAAGACACAGTGCACATAGATCATTAAAACGTGTAAGAACAAGATTAAAAGTTGCTAAAAATCATATACAAAAAGATAAACATGATATTGAAAAAGTTTATTCAAAGGTAAATATATAATTCATTCAAGTTAATCTACATATAAATTATCAATAAGACTAATGAATGCTTATACACGGAATTTCTAAAATAATTAAAAATTAATTCACTTAGTTAAATATCATTCAGTCAAAATTTAATCAGTCCAGATATATTATTTCATGTCAGTTGTATTGTAGTATTTAAAATGATATACTAAAATTGATAAAAAAAAATTTTTTTGTTCGGTGGTGTCTCAAATAAACATGATAGCTGAGATATATTCTCAAGTTGAGATTAACCAGCTAAGCGACATGTATAACTTCTTACGATTAAATTTAAAAAATTCCTTTTTTTTTTGTTCAAAAAATAAATAAACAATCCATTATATTTGTCAACTCCACGAGTATCTATTTCATATATTATTTTATTTTTTATCTCACATGGTTATAACACTACACCTGATGACATTGTTGTACAAAATTTGTTGTTATTTTAATAAAATGCATTTGTTGACATTTTTGCACATTCTAAATTAGTCATCTATTGTTTATTTTTCAAAGGTGTGAAATTAATTTTTTTTATTTTTTTATAATCTGATAATAAGTGTCGAGTAATATTTATTTATTTTTTTGTTTATTGTTATTTTAAAAATAAAATTAGTCAGTAAATATTTTAATGAAATAATTTTAATTAATTTTTTCATTATTAAAATTTAACTTTTTTTTTTGTTTTATAGATTAATACAGTATTAAAGGGTCAATATAATTTTACTTGGCTACCAAAAAAACAACTTCAATGGTATTACAATGAACTTTGGTGTATGGAAAAAAATAAAAAAGCTGAATATGCATTGCCAAGATTACATGATGCATTGCAAAGGTTTGCTATTACATTTTATTCATTGAGAAAATTTAAATTTAAAATTGGCATTGAAGATAATTGGGCAATCACAAAGAGAAATGAAATTATCAGTGCAATGGAAACTGAAGTACTTAGTGTAAGTATTTTATCTATTATATTTTTTTTGGAGCTTTTTTTGGAGCTTTTTTTTGGAGAAAACAATAAAATATAATTTATAAATATTTTTCTTTATATTTTATAGATACTATGTGAAGTTGAGACAGCAATAACAAATCTCGGTCATCAAATACCACATGTTCATAAATCAAAAATAGTCATTGAAAATCCAGCTTGGAATACTGAGGGTGATATAACAGTATCACTTATACAAGATTGGGGTGTACTACGACTATATCGTATATTTTTAAATGATTGGATACGAGCATTTAGAAATGCAACAGCAAAAGGACCAGGAACATGTGATTCAAATACCGTTAAACCAATTATTTTTAAGTCAAAAAATAAAAATCAGAAAAAAATAACACGACTTAAAACAAAAAGACATATNCAAAAAGACATAAGAAAAAAAAAAAAAAAAATGAACAACAACTATTAAGAGATAATATTATTCATGAAAATAATAAAAAAATGATACAAGAAAAAAAATGTGAATTACAACTTAGGCTAAAAAATAGAATAAAATTAAATAAATCACAAAATTTATAATAATTAAATTTATATATAATATTCATTTTGAATTTAGTTAAATGAAAAAAAAAAATATTTTCTCTAAATATTTAATTTAATTTTTTGTTTTTAGATAATAGTTAAAATTTTTTTTTTTTAATTTGAAAAATTATTAATTATTTTAATCAGGGTATTCATGTATAGTAGATCAGTATTATCCTTAAGAATCAATACGCAGTATTATATGTTGACACTCTTTTAAACTTTTGATTTAATTAATTTTTCAATTACATTTTTTTTTTTTTTGATTTTTTTAAATAAGCTTTTTTACTGTCTATTTCTTTTTTTTTTTTTTTTATTTTACAACTTGTAATTAAAATCGTTAATTACTTAAAAATGTACATAATTGATAATATAATTTTTTTTTAATTAATTCATTTAAGTTACTATTCGAAAAACTTTTGATAAATAGAAAAAAAAAAAAAATTATTTATTCATATATAAATGCTAAATTTTTTAGGTTTGTAAAAAAGAAAAAAAAAAAAGTTGTCAGCTGTGATATTAAAAATGTATGTGGGTGTAAACTTTGTATTTTTTTTTTTCTTAATTAGTTTTTAATTCAATAAGTTAGGTTAAATTTTTCAAACACATATTTACATTATCTATAAAAAATTTTTTTATCATTATTAGATCTACATTTGTATATATATTTCAAAAACGTACTAAAATCATGACAAATATTTTTTTTTTTTTATATTAATTTGCATTATATTAATTTTGACGATTAAAAAATTAAATTATCGTTAATAAAATAATGTCTCTTTTGATAAAAAAAAAATTTATTATATAATAAATTATTTTTTTATACTTATAATATTTTGTAAACTAGACAAAATTTTACACTAGCTAATGCTGATGTTGTAAAGAAAATAATAAATAAATAAATAATTATATGACAAATTTATTGGCTGTAAAATTATATTTATACATGAAATATTTATTATATCATATTACTATTCCACTGAATAATATCTATATTTATTATTGTTGTTTTATCTGCTCATAATAAATCTTGCAATTCAATACCAACACACACATTTGATTCATTCAAGACAACAACTCTGATAAATTATAATAATATATTTAATTTGATTGACTGCAGAAATATTATTTTTATATAATATTTAAATATAAAAACAAAGTTTTGCAATTAAACTAAATCAAACAAGTCTCGTTATTTAATTGCACATATCAGGCACTCATAAAGAGTCAAGAAGTTTCATTTTTTTTCCATTATCAATATCTCTCTATACACTCTAGTCTGTGAGGACCGTCTGCGTCATCACTCGTTGATGATAAAAATACAATTTGGAATACTCCTTATCATAAAGAACAAAAAAAAAAGAAAGATCTCAATTTTAAATAAAAATGAGTAATTGAAAAGGATTTTTTATTATAACAAACAAATTATAAATCTTATCGACATCAACAAGTATACTGGTCAATTTTATATTGTCGATATTATCAAAAAAAAAAATAAATAAATAAATAAATTTTTTTTTTTAATTATCTGATGACTGTATATGATGTCATACATGAAAAATTGATTTTAAAATAAAACGTATGACTCAACAATTAAAAAATAAATTTGATATTAATTTTTTTTTAATTATTTAGTTTATCTATAACAAAATTAATAAATAATAAATTTTTTCTTACATATTGTTTTTTAGAAAGTGACTGTTTTAATAAAAATTTATTTAATTACATATAAATAATTTAATATCGATTTAATTTGATAAAATTTGACTTTTCATTGTTTTTTAATTTCCTGTTTAATCAAATGACGAAATAAATGCAGGAGGTTTTTCATCGATTGAAAGGGCTTGCAAGTTAACATTTTCCGTTATCAGGAGTACAAAGAGAGATGCTGGTTCAACAACATGTGATAAAAATTTTCCTATTATTAAAATTATTATATATATATATTTTCATGTATAAAACATATCATCATCACCATCTAAAATGACTATTAAAAATTCATGTGAAAATGCATTTATTTACTAATATTATGACGTGATTATCAATAGTGTGAAATAAAAAAAAAAAAAAA
>MKYW01000003.1:1043462-1075769 GCA_015776835.1 Aphidius ervi | reverse complement strand
AAAAAAAAAAAAAAAATAGCAAATATAACTCAATGAACAATCATCAAGAATAAAGTAAGATTTCATCGATATATAAAAAAATAAAAAATATTTTTCAAAGATGATGAGCACATTCCAGTCTCTGTTTTCAAAGAAAAAATATAAAAATGTAAATAATAGCAAAAGAAGCAAAGGTGGGCGAAAATATCTGGAAAAAGTTTGACGTACATTTAGATTTAAACTACAAATTTACAAATGTCATAAAATAAAAAAAATTATTCTAAACTAGTATTAATGACGTAATGACACTTCAAACTTGTATTATTATAATTATCATGTAATTTTTTTTTTTTTATTTAATTTTTTTGTAGTTTGATAACGATAAGAATGACGTATACCGATCAATTTTGTTATCAGCCAAAGGCATTCTCAAGTAGCACTGTCATTATTTAAACTACAATAAATTGAAAAATAAATTTTGGATAAAATTCGTATTTATTATTTGATGATTATATCTATCAAGTATATGATTCATTGATTTCAAATTAGATATAGGTGATTCAACTCTTCTAAAATTTTTAAAATAACTTGAACTTAAATTTATTTATTTATTTTTTTTGTAAAAAAAAAAAAAGAAGAAATAACTAAACAAAATAATGAATGAATAGATTTATTAAAAAATGCACACGAATGTATTTTTTGACAAAAGGTGAAAGACCTCAATATTCTCACAAAAATATATCAATTGATTGGTTTTTTTTTTTTTTTTATCTCATCGATAGAATATACGATCATCTGGTCATTATACTGATAGAAGCCGGCACACGAGACGTCAAACGTACGTATGTACGATTTGTTTACACTATCGCACATATAAAGTAGAGAGCATATTATTTGACAATCTCAGTACGCGATCATCATTAACACGTGAAACATACATCAATTATAAATTGTATATTAAATAACAATTAATAATTAATTTGTTAAACAAAAAAAGATATTAATTTATTGTTTTATTTTTAAATAAAAATTTCAATTTATTTATTTAATTTAAAATCAATTAAAATGATTTTAATTATATTTAAAATTTATATAATTTTATTTATGTTTAAAAGTGTTTTTTCTATACCAATTAATTTACCATTTTGGTATCAACCATGTGGTAGTAAAATTGAACCAGATAATTATAATTTAAATAATATTGAGCATGAAATTAAATCAAGTTTAAATAGAATGAAATTACAACATAGTATTGCACTTGGTAGTTTTAAAAAAGGAAATTATGAAAATGTTTATGATAAAGCTGCAAATCATATTGCAAGAAAACAATATATTCCACATTGGATACCAAATGAACATGACATAAGTTTAATAAAACAACTTGAAGGAACGACACTTAAAACGGTAAATAAATTATTATTTTTATATTTAATTAGTAAAATAATATTTAAAAAAATAAAAAACATATTTTTTCTATTTTTCATTCAATCGAAATAATTGTTTAATAAAATTATAAAAATTTATATCAATTGACTAAAAATTTAAATACAAATAAATTCATGAAAATTGAATAATTTAATTTATAAATATTAATCAATTTTTTATTGCATGTAATTATTAAAATTAAAAAAAAATTTATAAAATTATTAATTTGTTTAATTTAATAGTTAATTATAATTATCAATATTTAATTGAATTTTCAAGTAAATTAATAAACACTATTAAGTGAATAATTTAAATTTGAATTTCATTAAAATATTCATTGAATCATACAAGTGGTATTTAAATTGGAATATTAAAATTCGTACTAGAGAAAAATAAATGAGAATAGTAATAAAATAAAAAAATATAAATTTGTTTAATATATAAAATTATTATTAAACATAAATACATTGTATATAAATTGAATGCATAATTGATTAACATTAAATAACAAATCATAATGAGACAGTAATTATTATAAAGTACCAGGATAACAGGAGACAGAGTGGTCGTTGAATTCTCTCGTGTGTTTTAGGTTAAAAACGTGCGCGTTGCATTATATTGTGAAATAAAAAAAAAAAAAAGAGTTAACGTGATTGATTGAGAAAGAAAATAAATAAAATATATACAAAATAAATTGAATGAAAAAAATAAACCGAAAAAAAAAAGAGAGTTATACTCGCCGGGTCGTGAAACTGTGTAATCTTTAAATTTCAAGGTATTTTTTTTGACAAATTATGTCTCAGCTGATTGATAGCAAAAAAAAAATTATCTGATAACTTTATCGGGCTACCAAATAATCATTTAAAAAATATTTACTCATAAATACAACTCATTCATAAAAATTTTAAATTGTAAAATAAAAAAAAATGAAACGAAAATTGTCAAAAGAAAAAAAAACTAGATAAAATTTGTCGATAGAAAAATTAATTGCATCAAGTGTTTTATTGTGAAAATAAATAATTGTAAATATTTTTGTTTTTGTTACAGATTGCTGATCATTTACCAGGTCTACATACAGATCTACAAAAATTTTCAATAGCCATTGAAGAAATGATAAAAGATGAAAATGATTTATCGAAAAAAAATGCACTTGAACGTACATTAATGTTTTTACAATCATATTTATGTGAAGTTGAAACGACAATTGTTAATTTATCATTTTTAAATATACCAGAAAGAATAAGTAGAAATATTATGATACAAAAAGAACGAGATCCTGAGGATTATACAAGAAGATTAGTTCGTGATTGGGGAATTTTAATAAAATACAAAGAACATCTAATAGCTTGGAAAAAAGTTCTTGATTCTCATTAATCAATAACATCACATTATTATTTTTAAATAATAGCAACAAATTATCTAGAAATAGTTAGAAATTTAATTTAAATCTCTAAACTCATGACTCTATTTTAAGATTAGTTAACAATGCAAAAAAAAAAAAAAAATTTTTAAAACAAATCAAAAAGAAAAAAAATGTAGATAGAACGAAAAAAAAAAAAAAAATGATTATTTATTAAGATTATATCATGACTGTCAATGAAGACATTGACAAAAAAAAATTGTCTTTAAATTAGTCGTGTAAATATTCAGGTAAATATTGACTCAAGTCATTGATATGTAGAATGAGTATAAAATTATGGATTTAGTGTCATTGACAACGGCTGATACCTCAATTGAAAAGAGAAAAAAAAATATAAAAAAAGTGAGGATACTTTTCTCAAATATAAGTTGACACATTTTAATCTTTTCAATGAAGCTTTAAAGCTTTAAAAAGTGATAACTTAATTAATTTATTAAATTATTTATTGTATTATTTATTTTATTAATAGATTTTCTTGTTTTATTTTTTTTTTTTTCTAAATAAAGTTTATAATAAAAATTTTTATTGACCAATTAACTTAATGTTTTTGTTTATTTTAATTTAAAATATTTAATAAGATTAAGTGGATTTTAATTCATCAAGTGATAATATATATATATTTTTTTTTATTCTTTTTTTTTGATATCAATAAAGTTCATTAACTTTTACACCTCAGGTGGTGAATGATGAATTGATAATTGAAAATGATATACGACTGAAGCAAGTTGATATCAATTATATAAATAAATAAATAAATAAAAAATTCTTTTAATTTAAAATATAAAAAAGAAGATAATAAATTTTTATTTATTTTTTATAAAAACAAAATAGTTTTAATCAAAAATAAAAAATATATTCAGTACTTGATTCAAATAAATAATTAGTTAATAAGATAGACATTTTTTTTACCGACAATAATAAAATGAATAAAAAATAATAATGATTTTTTTAATGTATGTGCAATTGCAATGATGGTAAGTGGTAAGGTACACCAACAAAATTGATCAAAAATAATATGGATATTTGCTGAAAATAGTCCACCAGGTACCAAAATTACAACAAGACTTGATAAGAAGATTTAAAATTTCATTGGCAAGTACAAATCAACAACAATTATTATTAATTTTATGTTAGAAATTAATAAATTATTTTGAAGAGTATTATAATTTAATATGTTGAATGAAAAAATATATTTATTTGCTTTTTCTATTCAGGCAAATGTTGACACAGTATTGGATAATTAAAAACAATTTGAAAGATGTGTTAAACAATATGATGATGAATTAACAGGGTAATTAGAAAATGCAATGATGACGCTAATCACAGTGACAAATTAATGACTTGACTTGAGACGATGTCTATTGATTTTGTTGGTGTTACAAGATTGTATCAAAAGAAAAAATGAAAAATATTTGTTAAACAAACGACTAAAAAGTTGACAATGATGTTGTTGATATTAAAAAAAATAAGGGTCTTGTTAATCTACATGGGTATGTTGAATTAAAAAATTAATATATAAATTATTTTTACATTAAATAATATATTCTTGCCTTTTTTTTAGAACAAAAGAATAAATTAATCTGGACCATCATCAAAACTATGACAAAAATTTAAACTATATTGAATTTAATTTTCCTGATCTATCAAGTAAGTTTAAAAATAAAAAAACAAACAATATTAATTGACTAAAAAATAATTTTTCTTTTTATAATTAATTACAGAAAGGTAAAGGAATTTATCAGCATAAAATTGGTGGTGATCTAATTGCTGAAGAATCACTTCATTAAATTTTACTCAAATTATCAAAAAGCAAAAAAAAAAAATTTAGAGTATTTTTGAATGCACAAAGTGTCCCTATTTTTAATCAATTATTTGATAAATGTTGAAATAATTTTAAACGACAATGAATAAATAATACTTCAACAAA
The DNA here is from genome assembly GCA_015776835.1 of Aphidius ervi. Taxonomy (NCBI): domain Eukaryota; kingdom Metazoa; phylum Arthropoda; class Insecta; order Hymenoptera; family Braconidae; genus Aphidius; species Aphidius ervi. Next base: position 1,071,018 of record MKYW01000003.1, on the reverse strand, counting down.
TAAACATAAAAAAAAAAGTAAAAAAAACATAGTTTTTTACTTTGGAGTAATCATAAAGATGTTTAATTATTTACTCCAATAAAATTAATGTATAAACTTGGCTGAAAATTATTTTGTAAAAAAATACTTTTAACAACAATTAGATGAACAACCAATGAATAAAATATATTTATTGAATAAGACAAATGAAAATTAAAAAAATATTATTTTTTACCTTGAGTATTCAGCAACACTAACACGAACAAGTCCAAATTTTGTAATAATAATTTCACAGATCACTACTATTTATTCACTTGCAATTAAAATATTTCATTATTGTTTATAAAATTTAATAAAATAATTTTTAATAAAAAAAAAAAATTCAACTGTTTAGACTAGCGCAATATCTATTTTGTTTTTTTTTTTTTTTCCAAGAATCTGATTCAAAAGTATGGCCGGCAAAAAAATCTCAAATTTAAGATTCATAATAAATATTTAATAAAATGACTAGTTTAAAATTTACCTATCAATCTAAATAGTCAATTAACTTGACACAACAATTTTCAACACTCGAAACACTTTCCCGAATTAAAAAAATATTATTTTTACTCAAAAAACAAAACCCAACTCTCGATTTCACAAACTTTTTCATTCCACGTATTTTGTCGTCTATTAAACTTGCTATTATTCTCGATTTAAGATAAAATTTAACAACAAAATATTATTCAAAATATTATCCGATGACTAGTTAATTAATAAAACGACAAATTAATAATTTTTTTTTGATATTAAATTTCAAGTGAGACTAATATAACGACGGTGATCGGTGGACGTTACGTACCCATAAAACGAACAACGAAAAATTAAAGTTCACGAAGCAGTCACAAAATGGCGCTCATGGCTAAGCGTCGACAATAAAGTGCGCATTACTATCAACTTTAAAAAATATGAACGCATCCTCAAAATGGACACAATTAAAATCTCTAATTAACAATTACATTTTTCATTTTAGAAAAGAAAAATAAATTAAAACTTTCAAAAATAAAATAGTTAATTCAATTTAATTTCATAAAAATATTATCATGGTTTAAATAATTAAAAAATAATTTTATTATTATGATACATTACTTTATTTTATTTTTTTTTTTGGCGTTGTTAATATAATAATTATTGTAAATGAACCAATTAAATGCTATGTTATGAATCAAAATACAAAGAATTAAAGATTACATGTTTGACAATTGATTTATAAAAAATGCTGCTGATGATTAAATATAAATATACAATTATTAACTTAGTGAGAAATAATTTGATGTCTTTGAAGATATGATAATTGAGCTTTTGATTCAAGTTCAGCTAAATCAGCAACAACTGGTGCTAATTGTTGTACATGATTTTTATAATCACATTCAGTTGTTATTTTTTTTTGACCATATACAACTTTACCATCAAATTCATTAGCTGGTACTTTCATATTTGATTCAATTTGTTGAATTGTTATATTAAGATGTTCCTCAATATCAGCTAAACAAGTTTGTTTTTCTTTATACCAAATACAACAACCACCTTGACTTGTTAAATTAGTATTATTACAATTTCTTCCACGTGATGAACACCATTGTCCATGATACCATACTTTTTCTGGTACACTACTGACTAATGATATTGCAAGACCCATTCTATCAGCACGTCCAACTCTACCAATACGATGTACATAATTTGATTTTTCATCTGGTAATGTCATATTAATCATAAATGGTAAACCAGTAACATCAATACCTCTTGCAGCAACATCAGTACATATAATAAATTTAACTTGTTTATTTTTAAATTTTTCTAAATTTAATTTACGTTCATGTGGTTTTTTATCAGCATGTAAACCAACACATGAAAATTCATTTTTATCAATGTATTTTAAATAATTTTCAAGATTATCACAATCATTTTTAGTACGACAAAATATTATTGCTCTATCCATTTTATTTTCTCTAATAGCACGTATACAATATTCACCTTTTAATATTTTAACAGCTTCTGATAATGTTTCAAGTGTATTATTACCAGGTCTAATATTATCATTTTTATGTACACCATCAGTTTCAATATGTTGTCTTAAATTATGCCATGATTTATCAATTTGTGGATCAATTATTGCAACAACATGATGTACAGTATCTGGTACAGCATCTTCACCTTTTAAATCAACCCAAGTTGGAAAATGCATTAATTTATTTGCCATTTTTTTAACATCAAAATCATGTAATGTTGCTGAACAAACAATCATTTGTAATCTTTTATAATCAGCTGTTATTTTTGGTATTTCTTTATGTATACGATCAATAAGATCAGTATAGCCTTGTTTTAATAAACCATCAGCTTCATCAAGTACAAAAAAACGACAATGTGTTAATGATAAATAACCACCTTGTATTAAATCTTCAAGACGACCAGGTGTACCAACAACAATATCAACACCAATATTTAATGATGATATTTGTTCTTTTGCACTAACACCACCAATAACAAGTAATTGTTTAACTATTGGATCTTTAATATATGTACGAAATTTTTCAATTTGATTATATGTTTGTTCAGCTAATTCTCTTGATGGTTCAATGATTATTGCTTGTGGTGCATTTGGTGCTGGTTTTAAATCACCACATTTTTCAATTTTACTATTACTATTTATTGGATTTAATTTTATTGAATTATCTGGAGCTGATGTAACACCAATATAACCACTAGGTGGTGTATATTTAAATTTTTCATCACCAAAATTAAATGACATTTCAGCATTTTTTAATACAACTGCTGGATAATAAATTTGTGATTTTTGTTGTTGATTTAAATCAAATGCACGACCAAGATTAATACCATTTTTTGTAAAACTAATTTCACCATTATCAAGATCAATTAAACAACCAATAACATCATGAATACCAAATGACGTACCATAATCATCAAATTTTTTGGCATTTGATTTTTTACCAGTACCACCAAAACCAAAACTATATTTATCAGTACCAAGATCAAGATTTGCTTGTGATGTTGACCATCCAACTCTGCATAAACCTTCATCTGTTACAGTTGCTTCATAATAATATTTACCAGGACCTTGAATACCTTTATTAGCACGACAACCATGCCATTCACGTTGTTCACGACTTTGACATCTTAAACCATCAGGTGTTACAGCCATTGATCTACCTCTGTCAAAAAGACTCAAACCCCATGGTGATGATAATAAACTTTTATTACTACTTGGTTGTGATGATGAATTTAATCCTTTTCCACTTTCAATGTCTTTTAATGTTTCCCAAACAATTTGAAGTATTGGAAGACAAAATGCTCCAGTTTTACCACTACCAGTTTCAGCTGCCATCAATACATCACCACCACCAAGAATCAAAGGTATTGCTTCAGCTTGTACATCAGTTGGTAATCTAATTAATTAATCATCATATTTAATATACCTAAATATGTAATTTATTTTATTTATAATTGTTTTTTTTTTAATTTTGACACTTACGTCCATTCTAAATCTTCAGTTGCTTTTGCTATTTCAGGCAAAACTCCCATTTCTAAAACAAACATTATAAATTAGTTGATTTGATTTTTAATTTATTAATTAATAAATAAATTGATGATACCTTCAAATGCTGTCATTTTTAAAGAGTTATTGTTTAATGAATAAGTTGATGAATTATAAACAATTGTCAATCCAGCTACAGTAGGATAGTTTTGTTTTTTTTATTTATTTTTTTTTTCCAATTAATTCAGCTGTATTTTCATGTAACGAAAAAAGCGGCCATTTTGGAAACACTCACGACATCTAACTGTGAAATTACCGACGACTAATTGTCGATAAGTAAAATTTAATTTAATATTTGAAAAAATATATCCCAGATAACCAAGTGTTCGTACGATACTAGCACCATGTCCGTACAGCCCGTACGATGTGCAGGCACGGTGACATCGTTGTGAGAACGTACTAAAGCATCACAGTGCTAGCACGCCGTGTAGTACGCTGTACGGACACTGTGCCCGTATCATACGCTTCAAATACGAATAAGGAAAAATTATGGCGTACGGTCACTGTGCTAGCACAGTGACAACATATTGTGAAGCACGATGTGACCGTATCATACCGTTACGGTGCCCGTAAATAAATAAATTCTGTGCGGTTATCGTGCTGGTACCGTACTGACATTTTATCTATTAAATTTCCCACCAAAATATTAATTTTCAAAAATATTTTTATTATTTATTTTATTTTGAACAATGTTTTTTAACATACGCAATAAAGAATATTGATAATATAATATAAACAATATAAAATGTTGATTATTATATTGGTACAGTTCTTTGTTTTTTTTTTTTTTGGTCTAATATATTTAACATTATTATTGTAGATCCTTATTGAATACTTTTTTTTTTTAATGATTAAATATAAGGATTTCTTTTTTTCTTTTTTTTTTTTACATATCACAATAATATAGATCTATTATCTATTTATTTAATGTAGCTCGAGCATTTTATGGCATGTTTTTTGTCTCGTAATAAAATAATAAACAATATATAAATAATAATAGTTGCACCAACAATCATCAAACAACTATACGAAATATCTAATATTAATAATTTTTTTTCATATGACAATACAATATTAATTATTATATTGGTACAGTTCTTTGTTTTTTTTTTTTTTGTCTAATATATATTTAACATCATTATTGTAGATCCTTATTGAATACTTTTTTTTTTAATGATTAAATATAAGGATTTCTTTTTTTTTTTACATATCACAATAATATAGATCTATTATCTATTTATTTAATGTAGCTCGAGCATTTTATGGCATGTTTTTTTTCTCGTAATAAAATAATAAACAATATATAAATAATAATAGTTTTGCACCAACAATCATCAAACAGCTATACAAAATATCTAATATTAATAATTTTTTGTCATATGACAATACAAAATTAATTATTATATTGGTACAGTTCTTTGTTTTTTTTTTTTTGGTCTAATATATATTTAACATTATTATTGTAGATCCTTATTGAATACTTTTTTTTTTAATGATTAAATATAAGGATTTCTTTTTTTCTTTTTTTTTTACATATCACAATAATATTAAGCACTTTAATGCATGTCTTTTTTTCGTAATAAAATAATAGTTTTTTAATATATAAATTCTAATATATTAAATAAATTGTCAAATATATTATAATGAATATTTTAAATACCTGCTGATTAAATGATGACTATTTCAGCTGATGAAATAATAGATGAGAGTGACAAGCCACTTTGTCTTATTGTCTGACAGATGGTGAAGTATGCCTCCAGATAATGCATCCACAAATGGCCCTAGATATATTAATAAAATCATATTAAAACATATTGCTTTGGATCATATTTTATTAATGACATTTAATTTAAACTAGGTTATAATTTAAGTATGCATGGTTATTATATATATTATAATGAATATTTTAAATACCTGCTGATTAAATGAAGACTATTTCAGCTGATGAAATAATAGATGAGAGTGACAAGCCACTTTATCTTATTGTCTGATAGATGGTGAAGTATGCCTCCAGATAATGCATCCACAAATGGCCCTAGATATATTAATAAAATCATATTAAAACAGATTGCTTTGGATCATATTTTATTAATGACATTTAATTTAATTTATAACCTAAACTAGGTTATAATTTAAGTATGCATGGTTATTATATATACATAGAGGTTATAAAAATTCTCAAATAAAAAAAGAACAAGTTGTAATAACTAAACAAACAATTAAACAAACAATTATCTATGACAGCAAATGTCGTAGATAGTTCATATTAGACAAATAATGTCAATGGATCAACAAATGTCAAAATGGAAAAATATCAAGTTGGACACTAAGTGTCAACGTGAATTAAACGCAAAAACTTATTATAACACTCCGTGTAATCTACCAAAAAACTGTAATCAATTACCAACAATAACAATACGTATATTAATCAAACAAATAATAATTATCGAGAAACATGTCTTCAGTTAAATGATAAAAAAAAAAAAACCGGAAAATAACATTTGATAATGAGAAAAATTTAGAACAAAAAACTTACCTCTATCAATATACACCGTCCAACTATTATTAACGAATAGTAAAGAAAATAATATACCTATTATTAAAATGTATTATTATAATTAATAATAGTAAATAATTATTGTACAATAATTAAATATGTTTCAATTGTTGACGAGCCAGGTAACGAAAAGTCGAGCTTTAGATAGCGTATAAACTATGTTAAGCACGGCGTCTGTCAGCGTCTGTACATGTCTGTGCAGGATTGATGACAGCAATGGGTAATTATCTACCGGTTTTCAGAGTATCATACACTAATGCGTATTATACGTATTATACGTAACGACTGTGCACATTTTTTTATAAAAAATAGATTAAATTATTTCCCAATAACTTTAAAGCTTTTTAAAGATAATATAACATGTATTTTATTTATTAAATAAATACAAATGTCCAAGAAAAAGCAGTAGCTAAGGAATTAATGTGACTAAGGAATTATTTCCTTGAGAAATAATTTTTTGGCAACATTAATTCCTTAGCTTCATCTTTTCCTTAGCTACTGCTTTTCCTTGGACATTTGTATTTTTAAAAAATAAATTTACATGTATTTTATTTATAAAATAAATAAAAAATGTCCAAGGAAAAGCAGTAGCTAAGGAATTAATGTGGCTAAGGAATTGAGGTTGCCAAAGAATTATGTTTCAAGGAAATAATTCCTTAGTCACATTAATTCCTTAGCTACATTTTTTCCTTATAGCTACTGCTTTTCCTTGGATTTTTATTCATTTAATAAATAAAATTAATGCTGTTTCTTTAAATAAATAAAATTACCAAGTAGCTATAAAAAAATCAATGGTAAGCAACATCAATTCTTTAGCTCCATTCTTCCCTAAGCAGCTGTTTTTCTCTGGTATATTAATTTATTCAGCAAATTAATTGCAGGTACCCCTTTATTTTGTTGCATTAATTATCAGGAAATATCAATTAAAAGTTATTGAATATTATATATTTAATTTCAAATAAATTCACTCTATATTTATTCGTATCGTGTACTAGCATCGTACTAACTTCGTACAGGCATTCTGTTCTTATTTGTACAAGAAACCTGCACAGTAACAGCACGCTGTACCCTTACTGTGCTAGTACGCGGTGTTAAATTGACAGCATGGTGTACGGACACTGTGCAAGCATCGTGCGATCGCAGCGTTCTTAGTTCATGAAGTTAGCACCGTAACAGTAGCCTGACAGTATTCCGTGCCCGTACGGGATACGAAAAACGTGTTCGTACGCTTGGTTATCTGGGATATAATATCAATTTAAATTGACATAAAAAGTAAAATGTTATTTAACTTTTAAAATTTATACTCAAAATATTGTTAAGTATTCTAGAAATTTTATAATCAATATTCAGATTTTTCGAGTTGAAAAAATTGAAATTGTGTCCTTAGGCGTGATAAATTAACAGTTGTCATATTATTCAGGAAAAAAAAAATATAATAATGACAATTTAATATATACAATGAAGTAGAAATAAAAAAATTTAGAGTGGACAGTAAACTGGGGTACAATAATAACCCAAGAGACAGGCATGAAATATTAAATACTAATCCCTCGTTGACAAAAATGCCTCGAGTGAAATTGATTCCCCCTTGCATCCGGTGATGGTTTTAATAAAATACAACGAGAATAAGAGTATTCAATGAAATATATATATACGAAAGTTTAAAAACTGTATATTTTAGTCACACATTTATTTTCTAATAAAGCACTGATCTAAATTTAGAAACCTTATTTAACTTTTATCGTATAATTTACTCAATGATAATTATGAGCATTTAAAATTTGTGAAAAATAATTATGACAAGAGTATGGATCAGCACGATAAATAAATAAATATTCCATTAAACAATTTATTTATTTTTTTAAATTAACTATCATCATCCATCATACATCTTTATTAAAATCAAGTGAGATGATGGTCGAGTAGGCAAGAGCCTTGCCTATAGTGCTTGAGGTCTTGAGTTCGAATCTAAAATTGTGGATCTGCACATGATTATTTAACTCTTGCGGTCGAATAAAGCTGCCAAGATTGCGCCTAGGCGTTTGGGGCATATATCTTCTGGCATAGACAAGTGAGAAAAAAAATTACTTGATCTACGCCAGAATGTATGATCCTCAAAACGCCAAAAATCTTAATAGATCTTGGATAAATTGAAAATTCATTTTTTTTTAGCGTAATTAATTAGTAAATTAAATTTAAATTAAAATAAATAATTATAAAAATAATACAAGCACAGTAACAAATATTAATTAGTAAATTAAATTTAAATTAAAATAAATAATTATAAAAATAATACAAGCACAGTAACAAATAAATTCAATGACAATTATGAGCATTTAAAATTTGTCAAAAATAATGATGAAAAACAATTATGAATCAGCACGATAAATAAATAAATAAATATTCCATTAAACAATTTATTTATTTTTTTAAATTAACTATTATCATACATCTTGGATATCATCAAGTGAGATGATGGTCGAGTGGACAAGAGCCTTGCCTACAGTGCTTGTGGTCTTGCGTTCGAATACCATTCCCGCGCATTGTGTTCCGTTCAATAGCAATGAACGTGTGAACCTGAAATAAAATTTTGACGGAAGTCGCCGAAATTGCGCTACGGCGTTTGAGGCATATATCTTCTGGCATAGACAAGTGAGACTTGATCTACGCCAGAATGTATATGATCCTCAATCCGCCAAAAATCTCAATAGATTCTGGATGAATTGAAAATTAATTTTTTTTTCAAATTAATTCATTAGTCATCGTATTGTAATGACTCAATGTTATTATTATTTCAAATTTAATTTTATTAATATTTTAATTTATTTATTTAACAACAAACGTTTCGGTTGGAAATTCATATGGTGGATAATATTCAGGGGGTTTCGCTTTATATATTAACAAATTTTTCTAATTTTCTAGCTTTGCGTTTGTTGTCAAATAAATAAATAAAAAACAAGAAGAATATGCGCCCGTTCCATCGGCTGTACCTCGATAAAGCTACCAGGTTTTTTATTTTTTTATTATCGATATTTTCACATGGATATCATGAATTTTAACATGAATTTTATTATTGTATATGACATGGAATCCTTAAATTATTGAATAATCCACACCTTTTATAATTACTCATTCAATAAATAATTCAAAAAACGTAAATAAATAAAATAAATTCTCAATCAATAAAATCTTCGTAACTTATTCTCAAGTATAAAATTTACCTTTACAATAAAAATTTATTTTACAATATTTGATATAATAATAAATGATAAAATAGATAAAATTTAAAATTTTCAATAAATCATCATGATTTTTTTTACGTATATATACGTACTAAATATTCAAATATGAAATATATAAAAAATAAAAAAATATTATAAAAATTGCACACAATCAATTTGAATGTTCTTTTCATTTAAAAAAAAATTGATTATATCGAAATGGTGTTGAATGGAATAGTGAAAGGGTAAAATAAATGTGAGTAGCAGGTGGTGTTTGATAAAAAGTAAAAAGTAAAAAATATAAAGGTCATTTTTGAGAGGTTCTTAAGGCATATATATTGTTAAAAAATAGAAAAAAAGAAGGTCCAATTCAGCATCAATGTGAAGAAAAACGTAAAGTCAATGGGTATATGTATACTGGCCCGGGGATTTAGCCATTGGTTATGGATCCTTACGAGCGTTTAATCCGTAATGGCTCGTACATACGTGACTTAAATACGATAAAAGCAAGCTATCTAATGCAGAAACCTCGTGCGGTTTTTTACATTGATCTTATATATATATGTATATATCTATTTTAGCTCTTCAATTTTACTCATTATTATTTATCTTACTATCCACTTTTATTTTATCTCATTCGTAATTCTACCTATTTTGATCCCACTTGCACGCCCTTAACTTCTCTGAATAACAGACCAAACATTGAATCAATTCCTTCACGTTTTCCTTCACATATATATATATATTTTTTAGCATAGGTTATCGACATTCGATATACACTTTACATATTTTCAATGCCCTTGAGATTTTACACAATGTCATTATATAATAATATTTATTTTTGAACCACAAAAAAATTTTTACTATATTTTTTTATTTATATTTTGAGATAAAAATATTATTATATTGTTCGATGAATTTTCATGTATATTATATATATTTTTATATTCATTTATATTGGTTTTTCTTTTTTTTTTTTGTGGGACTTGATTTTCTATGAAATTCGATGAATAGAAAAATATTTTTTACAAGTCAATGATTTTTTTTTTATTTTCAAAATTTCAAAGTAAAAAAAGCTTTAATGATAAAAAAAAAAATATTGTAATAATAATCATTGGATTGAAAGTTTTTTTACAATCAAAATTTATAGTGATAATAATTTTTCACTAATGGAAATGTACAGAGTATTATAGTTTTTCGTAGTATTTAAGATTTTTTTTTTTTGAATGAATAAATTATATAAATTCTGTGATGGTTTTAGAGTAGAGCTTAAATAATATTCACTCTTTCATGTATTTATATTAATAAGTAAAATGAATAGAGCTGTGGATTAATTTACCAATAATGTATCTTTATGCATCACTGTATAAAAAAATCACTTTATAGAGAATTGTATTATTTGTTTGTAAATAAATGAGTCAATAAAAATTAGTAGATAAATAAATTCAAATGACAAGTTATTTATAAACGATTGAATAATAAATCTGTCATCAAAATATATTTTATATATACCTGGATAAAATTAATATATATGTAGATTGATGAAATGAGAAAATTTAATGGATATTGGTAATTACGTGAAAATGTTCAAAAGTAGATCAACGATTAAATTTAATTTAAGTTAAAGTGATTGAATTAATTCCATTTACCCTATTTTCACACTGAATACTCAAAAGTTTTATACAACATGTAATCATCAAAATTTCTAAGAACATCTTGCAAATTTGGCGCCGTTTATTTGACCTTATAAAAATTTGTACAGTTAAAAAAAAATCTTTAAATGTTAAATTGACTGTTGCCAAAAATATTCAACTGATATTTTCAATTTATTTTTTATTAAAACACTTTTTAAATTTTTCTTTAAATTAATAATTATGAACAAAAAAAATCTCAATTAAATTTTTAATATATATAATATAAATTTTAATATTTATATTTAAATAATTTTCATATTCATATTTTTATTCATCCAATTTAATTAATGACTTTTTTAAATAATTTTATTGTACGTCTTGATTCAATTAAAATTTTAAAATACATGAAATGATGAAAATATTTAATTTCCATTCCATTGATATATTTTTATTTTTATTCAAGCAAAAAAATATCTATGAATTATTAAAATTATAAGTAATCGTTTATTATTTAAATGCTTCTATAATTATTATTATATATAAAAAAAATAAAAATATTGTATAAGCTGCTTTTATGATATGAATGGTTCTATCATCATTCTTATTACGAATTCTCATTTTCGCTTCTTCAAAAGGAACGAATGGTTTTTTTTATTAAATCCTATATATTATACAAGAAAGCTAGAAAGGCGCATCGATTTAATTTTTTTCTTTTTTCATTACCTCTTTTTTTTTGTTTTTATATATTCAATATGAACCGCAATATTTTTTTTTTATTCAAAATATATAGATATAGAATTATTTGATATTTATTTTTCAATTTATACTTGAGTATCAACAAAATCAGATAATATAGATTTTTATTTTTTTAATATTATTTTTTTCTTCTTTGTAAACAAGTTTTTCCTCATTTTCTTATTTTTTTTTTTTTTTTCTTGTTTTCTGTATCGTTCAATAATTCAATTTGTGTATTTGTGTACTTAATATATATATATATATATATCAATGGATTTATTTTTTATCTATGCCAATTTGTCCGATGAATCAAAAAAAGAAATATACAATTCAACATTTCAATTATTTTTTCATTAAAAAAAATTGTTTGAAAATATTTTCGCCTTTTTTTTTTTATTTTTATTCTTGACAAGAATGAAAGAAAGAAAGTCATCGTTCAATGCACCCTTGACTTTTGACATTTTACCATTATCAAGATACCAGTTACAGCAATTCAACTTTTGTTGGAATTTACAGAGGAATTTCAATTTACCAAATGCTCCACATTCACATTGTGAAATACTATACACATATTTATTATTAAAAAATAAAAATAATTTATAGTTGTACATTGCAATTATAAAAAAATATAAAAATATATTTTATTTATTTATTTATTTATTTATTTCCTTAATTATATTTTGATCTCGAATTCATTGGTTGAATTTATATTTTATTTAAATGTATATAAATTTAGATAATTTTTTTAACATATTTTTGTATTATTTATCTATTCAAATAAACGTAGTTAAAATACTCTATTTTAATAATTATTCTGTACAAGTTTTTTTCATTTTTGATAAATAAAAATAAATGAAATATACAACTGAGATAATATTAAAATAACAATTTCCATAATAACATAATTTAAAAAACAAATATAAAATACTTTATTACATGATTTTTAATCTGATATATATTTGATATGATTTTGGTAATCGTTTCACGATGCTGGATGTTTTCTTTTACCATCCACTAAAAAAGTCTTGGTTGAATAAAAAAAAAAGCAAAGGCAATATCGCTTTTTTTTGCAGGTAGTTGTAGGTATATATACGAGGCTTTTTGTAGATGGAAAAGTCAGAAAACTTGGTGGTGGAAAAGACGTGACGTTCAACCAAATGATTAATGTGTTTGCAGTTTTTCTGAGTAAGTAATATCACATTTTATTTTTTTTATTATATAATATTTTTAAAAATAAATAATATAAATTTAAATGTTAAAAAANAAAAAAAAAAAACAACATATTGGTGTATTTAAAAATAAGAGAAAAAAATTCTTTCAGTTGATGTGCATATAAATATTTTCAATCGCCCTGGGGTAAATTTGATTCGATCATAAATTAAAAATCCATAATACAAATTGTTGAATGTGTTTAAACAATATTTTTTTTGTGTATTAATTAAAAAATTATTTAAAAAAAAAACAAAACAGTAAACAAACGCTTTTTTTAATTCGTATTTTTATTTAAACACGTATTTAAAATAAAAAAAATAAATGCAAAAATATCAGTTAAATATTCAACAATCAAAATGTTTAAAATAAATTAATTAATTTATAATATTTACATATTATTTTGTTATGATTGTGTTTGTATTAGTTAAGTGATTAATATAATAAACAAATAACCTTCTGAGAATTTGACAAAACAATTTAGTATATTTAATGATAAAATAGCTTAAATATTTAACTAAATAAATACAAAGATATATAATGTAAAGTATAATTAAAATACAATTAAAATGAATACAGGTAAAATTAATTAATGTTAAATTTGACATTTATAAAGACACGTGAGATTGTCAAGTTTATAATGCCGAGTTAAACATTGATGTCTATGATAAGAGATGAAGATATAGTGACTAAACGTTTCATGAAATTATTATTATGATTATACAGAAGGTGGTGAATTTTCAAAGGTTTTCATTTGGGTCATGGGCGTGATGTTGGTGAGGAGCAATCGGATGCAATGATGGAAAATGAATGAATAAGTGGTGTATTAAGATGAATAACGAGAAACTACGTTTTGGAGAAAATACTTGAAGACTGTCTACATATTTTAAAGATGGATGTCTAATAGAATATCTCTTCGCTACACAGAAATGGGATAATTGAAAACAGCAAAAGAAGAAAATTATTATTCCTTTTCATTTTGCACTTGTCTAGAAATTTTTTCTTTTTTTTTTAATTATTTATTTTCTTTGTAAAGATATATATTTATAACTTTATCTTTTTNTTTTTTTTTTTTTTGTCAATAATATATCAAAGGTTCTAGTCAAAATTACATCTATATTAAAGTTTAAAAGTCTCTTGCTACTTTAACGTATTTATGATAAAATTTGCAAGAGTTTAAAAAGAGTATAATGATAAAAAATAAATAAATAAAAAAGTCTAAGATTAAATAAAATAAGAGACAAAAGTTAATTTATGCAATTTTAGATCTATTCAATTTATAATTTTAAATATAAAGCATTTTTTTTCTTTTGCTTTTCTTTTCTTTTCTTTATAACTTTTAAATTACATAAAGAGTTTTATGTAGTAACGATATAAAGGTTTAAATAAATTTTTTATTAATATTCTTAGTTTTATATAAATTTATTTTTTATTTTTAGATGAAATATTAGCATACATGTGTTGGGATTAAGTATGAAATTTCAACATGGTTGAAACAGCTTTTGTTAAGAAGCTCAGATTAGAGGCACAACTATAACACATATCCAGAGTTTAACTATTATTATTATTTTTTTTTTTTTTTCATTTGTTATGGGAGTAAAGCCTGTAATTACCCTGTCATATATTACAGTAGAGTCAAAAAGTCAAACAGAATAAAGGATTATGATTTTTTAATATTTTTAAAATTACAACAATTTATACTGTGTGTATAATTTATTTTAAATTAAAAAATACTCATATTTTAATTTATTTTGGATGTAAATCTATTCAAAAAATATAAAAAAAAAATTAAAGAGAATCAAATAATAATAAAGTATATGATTGCTATAATATTTTCCGGTCAAATCATACGGAAATAAAATATCCTGGTTGATGATTTTCCAATAAAAAAATATAAAAACATCTTGTATCTTGTATTGGTATATATAAAAAGCCAAGAGATATTTTTTAAAATTGAAATAAATAATTATAAAAATAATACAAGCACAGTAACAAATAAATTCAATGATAATTATGACAAGAGTATGATTAGCAGGATAAATAAATAAATATTCAATTAAACAATTTATTTATTTTTTTAAATTAACTATTATCATACATCTTGGATATTATCAAGTGAGACGATGGTCGAGTAGACAAGAGCCTTGCCTATGGTGCTTGTGATCTTGAGTTCGAATCGCAGTTAGAGCCACCTCTGCGATTTCTTGTTCGAATAAAAAACAAAAAAATCATCGTTGCGAAAGAGCTGACCGATCTCGCTTCGGCGTTTGGGGCATATATCTTCTGGCATAGACAAGTGAGAAAAAAAATTACTTGATCTACGCCAGAATGTATAATCCTCAAAACGCCAACAATCATAATAGATCTTGGATAAAATGAAAATTAATTTTTTTTTAAATTAATTAATTAGTCATCGTATTGTAATGACTCAATATTATTATTATTTCAAATTTATTTTTATTAATATTTTACCTTTCAAATTATTTATTAAATGTTTATTTATTTTATTTATTTGTTTTATTTATTGCTATATATTATTTATCAAATTATTATCATCATATCTTGCTAGTAGATATTTTTTACCGAGTGTTTTTTTTTTATTTCTTTTTGTCGAAGATATTGCGAGTAAAGTTTTTCCATAATTTTTTTAAAATCAAAATACTGAATTTGACGTGTATATTCAAAATGCATTACACATATTTATTGGTGTGTATATATATGAATGTAATCAATGTTTTTAGTACATGTGTTTAATGGTACTTTACAGAAGGGTAAATTTTCGCGCATTAAAAGGAGTTACAGTTGCCCGAGTTTGTTTTAACCCATTAGTGGCCATGATTGTACAAATTTATTGACCAAAAAAAAAAAAAAAACAACATTTTAAATTACCCAGCAATTTTACAACACGCACCATGTTTTCGTATATTTGCTTTTTTAAATTTTTCCATCATTTAAAAGTTAATATTTAAACAAATATAATAAAAAAAAAAAACAAACAAATGAATTATGAAAATATTTATTTTGTCAATTAATTTTACTGTTGAATAAAAAAAAACAACAAAATAAAGTTTAATAAAAAAATAATGAAAATTAAATGATAAAATTTTTTTAAAAGTTAAATATAATTTTGATGTATACGTGAAATTTGTTTTTCTCCATTACACAAACTAGAAGGAATGTTGTTATAAAAAAAAAAAGGACGAAAGACTAATCAAACTTTAAGTAATGAACCTTAAAAAAAAAAACAAATATATTTTTTCTTTCAAATTTTATTTAAACTGTCTCTCTTTTATCCTTATGTTTTTTTTTTTTCATTTATTTTCTTTTATTATTACTATTTTTTTATACTGTTTTACAGATCGTTTACGAAAAAACTTTTTCAGTGACAGATCCGAATGTTGAGAACTTTAGCAAAATCTTTATATAAGTAAAAAAAAACAAAAAATAAAAAAATTATATATAGGGGCTCATGAGTCTTGAGCAACTCCCGGAAATTGTGAACGAAACTCCGTTAACTAAGTCTTTGTTTGTCTTGAAGAAAGCCAACCACTCGAATCGTTTTTTTTTTTTTAAAAGTTAACTTAATTTGAAAAATCCTCAGAATTAATTTCAAAACTTGCATTTTATTTTTTTTTAATTCGTAGATAGTTGAGCTTAATAATTCGTCATTTATTTTAAGTTTATAGGAAATTTTAAAAGTCAACCAAGACGTAAAGTAATGTGAGAATAATAAGAAGTTTCTTAAAAAACAAGATGCAAAGATAAAAGCAAAGTAACATGTTCTTCAAACTTAATAAAAAAGATATAAAAAATATTAAATTTTCAAATATTCCAAATGTAAAATTAACATTAACCAAAAATATCAAACTGATATTTCTAAAATTATTTTTTTTCAACAAAGAATAAACATTAAAATACAATTTATGATTAAAAAAAATGTTAATTTAACATTTTTTTCTAGCAGTGTGTAGTGTGTATGCATAATTAAATTTCATCAAATCGTGTATTATCTTCATAGCAACAAACAAATAACTACAAACTATGCAAAGTGTTGAAAAAAAAAAAAATAGAATTAATAATAGGTTCTTTTAAATATTCGGTCAGCATAAAAAGCTCTTGATGTAGTTATTTATTTTCTTGAAGCCGACAGGATGTTTCTACTATATCATCAAAATTAAATACATTAAAGTCGTGAAGAAAGTTTTTAATGATAATTTATCTCAGCAACTGCATTGTATGAATTTTTTTATCAAAGTTCACATAATACAATTTCCTTAAATTTACTTTTTTTTATTTTATATTTCACATAATCATAATACTATTAATTAAATAATTATTTTAAAAATAATATCATTTTATTTAAATTTGAATTAAAATAAAAATCAATGAATCAAGGTTTGAATATTTAATAAAATAGTTGACAATAATTTTAAATATTCAGTGGCGTATAATTGAAGAAAAATGTTATGGATTAATTGATTCAAATGAATAAACAAATAAATTAATTAATTAATGGATAAATAAGTGAATTAAATTGAATGAATAATCAACTGTATAAAATTAATTTAATGAAAAATTCTTGACGTTTTTTTTTTTGTGAATTAAATTATTCAAAATACTATAAAATTAAAATGAGTTCAGTGGGTCATCAATAGCTATACATCTTGTGAATTCTGAATGAGTACTCTATGAGGTGGAATATGTATAAGGATTGATAGTCATATCCAATATATATATGTAAGGTAAAACGATGAATTCAAGTGTATAGGTAGAAGAGCATGAGGTCACACTGCATTATTCATTTTTCGTCCTATCAATAATATTAGTATTCAATTTCTATATATCTATAATCAATATATATATATATATATATATATCGATCTAACAATTTCTTGCGTAGAAAATTATAAAAAAAATCTGACATTATCTTTTTTCATTCCTGAATCACCTCCAGTAATTATTTTTCCATAGTCGGCCCGTTATCTAATTAAAAAAAAATTATTTCTCCAAAAATCGCTGTAAAATTTAAACCTACCTCATCCAAACCCTGACCGATCGCGTCGAAAATTATAAAAAAAATCTGACATTATCTTTTCTCATTCCCGAATTACCTCCAACAATTATTTTTACATAATCGGCACGTTATCTAATTAAAAAAGAATTATTTCTCCAAAATACCTGTAAAATTGAGTTTTTATCTGAACCTACCTCATCCAACCCCTGACCGATCGCGTAGAAAATTATAAAAAAAAACTGACATTATCTTTTCTCATTCCTGAATCACCTCCAGTAATTATTTTTACATAATCGGCTCTTGATCTAATTAAAAAAAAATTATTCCTACAAAAATCCCTGTAAAATCGAGTATATATCTAAACCTACCTCATCCAACCCCTGACCGATCGCGTAGAAAATTTAAAACAAATCTGACATTATCTTTATTTATTCCTCAACCACCTCCAGTAATTATTTTTAAATCATCGGCCCTTGATCTGACGAAAAAAAAATTATATCTTTGAAAATTCCCGGAAAAACCGCGTTCAATTCTAAACCTACCCTAATCTACAAATTGAAAATCATGAAATCTTTAATTTTTGAAAGTTCAGTGATCAGAAAACCCAGGCTATCAGAGACCCTTCATTTCCCCCTGCCTCCATTTAGCTATCATCAGTTCTTGAATTTTCGAGATAATAGGGTTTTTCTTAATTTTTACAATTTATTTTAATATCAATGAATTAAATTTAATTTCTGTAACATTATTTTTACTATTATTTTTGGTTAAAAAAAAAAACCCATAAAGAAAACCGTGCGAAGCGCGGGTATGAGCTAGTACATAATAAATAATTATTTATTTATTTATTTATTTAAAATTATCAGGCAAATAGACTTCAGCTACTTTGAAGAAAATTTTTTTTATGAAATAAGCAGCTCAAGTGATATTTTTTCATTAATTAATTTACATTGGTTAATTTGACGTTATTAAAAATGTTTCATTATAAAATAATAATAATAAAATATATTGGTTTATTTAAACTTGGCTCATTAGGGATAAATCAACTGTCAAGTAAAATAATTTAAACTGCTGTTGAATATTTGCATTTTAGAAGTTTCAAACTCGAGCAAGCTTAGTCAGTGAGTTTGATGTAAATACAAAGTTTGATGCAAATAAGGAGCTGACGCGCCGGACATTGTTTTCCTTCCTTTTTAAGAGTGAGAAATATATATGTATATTATAATATCACTGTAAAGTAAGATGGATTAAATGTGAAAACATGCGATTTAGAATACTCCTTAATATACCATTGTTTAAACGGGTATTTAACAATACAGCTGTATTTATTATTATAATATGTACATGAATTTTTTGAATGAGATGGAATAGTAAGTACAAATACCACATGAACAATGCCTATTATCTATTTTAACAATACAAACTTGAATTTTCATTCGACATCATAATTAAATTTGTGTAAATATATACATTCAGTGGTACAAGTCAATATATCATCAGACATATTGGGAAAAATATTATTTATCATGCAAAATTATTATTATTTAAAATTCAAATATAAAATTAAAAATATTTTAATAAATATTTATTTATTTATTTATTGTGTTGTTTTGTGTTATTTAAGAAATTTAAATAAATAATATATTCATATTAGAATGCAGATAGAATCTTGAAGAAAATAAAACAAAATTTTTTAAAAATTTTAATTTTGAAAAAATTGAAAATGACATAGAATTTATAGTAGTTATTAATTATGCAAATTAAATATTAATTATATTTATTAATTTAATTGTATATTGATTTATAATTGTGATATTAAAAATAATATTTAAGTGAAAATAATTTTTTTATCGAGCCATTAATAGAATTTAGAGGGAAAAAAAAAAATAAATTAAGAAAAAAAAATCCAGCAGAATGTATATTTAAAATTTCAGTTAAAAAAAATTAATTGTTAATAATAAATAGAACATTAATTTAATTAATTATTGATCAATTATCATAAAATAAATATAAAATAAAATCTTTATGAAATGAAAGTTCAAATATGTAGTAAAAAAAAAAAAATAAAATAAAATAAAAACTTTAGATAAAAATAAAAAATAAAAAAATAGTAAAACGTCTGTCACAGTGGTGAATTGCAATTTTTTTACTCGTTGATTTACAGAAGTAAGCAATGGCTGTGTGATTCAACCAGTTGGATTGAATCACGGGTAATATCGATGGCTCCAACAAACTGAATTTACGATTGGTGGTTGTAAAAGTGACTGACTTGACTGACGCAATATATAGAATCGTAACATGTTTTCCAAACTTGCATGTATGCAAAGTTGGCTGAGAGATACGATGTCTTTTTCTCTCTGTATATTTACATTTAACTGTCTCTTTCTTTCTTTCACTTTTGGCTAAATATATTGGTGCCTTAACGTGAAAAGGAATAAACGTGGCAAGGCGGAAACGACAGGATAACATACGAGGTATATTGAAAGGAGTTTAAGGGTTAAAATTGAGGAAAGAGAGAAAATGCCTGAGGGCGTTGTGGGACTACTTGACGAGCCACAATTTGTCCTTGTGACAAATTGCTAGTTGCAATTAGTTGCTTTCCAAGTTTCGGACCCGGATGCTCAACGTTATACTCAGTGAATGAGCTTATTTCTGACTTTTAACCCCAAGACCCCAAGCACGTATGGCCATCATTATTCCTTCTTCTTTTTTATATATACCTCACAATCAAAATAAAAATAATTAAAAAAAAAAGAAACACACTGCTATCACTGGGTATACGGAAACAATAAAACTTTTAAAGAAATTAAAAAAAAAAAAAAAAATACTATTGAGTTTAATTTGAAAAAAAAAAAAGTTGAGTAAATTTTGAATAATAATTTAATTTGGATAAGTTGTATAATAGTTATTTTTTATTTAAATGTAATATATGTTATTTTAGTTAATAAAAGTATACTCAATTATTGTAAATAATAATAGAGTTGAAAAAAAAAATTTAAGTGTAAAAGCTTTTAAAAAATTTCTAACTTGTTAAATTTATTGATTTAAATTTATTTTTCCCTAAGCTGTTATTTGTCTGTTGTTAATTAAATATCAATAGTATGAAAAATATTTATTTTTATTGTAAAAATATTTTTTGATAAAGTTTATTCATATTTAAATTTATTGCTAAATATTTTTTTTCGATATTAATTTTATAATTAAATATATGAAAAAAAAAAAAAGAAATTCAATTTTTAATATTTCATTTTCATATATATAGATTGAACTATTTTTTTTTTTATTCATTTTAGTGGTATTTTTTTATTTATTTAAAACATTTATCTATTTATTTTTTCATTGATATTTATTTTTAAATTTTTTTTCTTATTGCACACTTTGATTTAATTAAAATTATAAAATACATAAAATATAAATATTAAACTCTCGTCATATTTTTACTTCAATTTCAAAAAATAAATAATTTAGAGCTTTCAAATTATTTTCAAATATTGACTATCAACTACAATTTAAATAATTTAATTTTACCAGTAGATCTTTCAAGCTTCAAATAAAAAATGTATAAATATTTGAAATAAAAAAAAAAATATTTAAATAATAATAAAATTAAATATCTAAATAAAAATAAAATAAGAAGATTTAAAGAGCATAAATTATTAATTGAAATAACGAGTTGGTAAATAAAACGTAAGCCACATATGTGTTGCTCTCACAAAACTAATTAAACATTTATAACTAGTTTTAACGATGTGACCATGTAAGTGCGGATGATGAAATGTTTGGTAGCAGCTGGATTCATGGTCATTTTGAGTAATTTCAAGTATGAGATTCGTAACAGCTTTGTTTGTTCCCATCATCTACACTCGCATATGTTATGTATCACATAAAATATAATATATATATGTACAACACACGCATGTAATGATCGTAAAGCATGTAACTATATATAGCATATGGGTGAAATAACAGTGTACATGTAAAGTGCAAAGCTTGTCCAATGGTTGAGAAAAAGGGATGCAAAAAAAGAGGGTGGTAGTTGGTATAAAGCAAGGGAGTATTGAGAGAGAAGAGAAAAGGGAAATGCATCCCTAACCAAGCCACCGGATTAGCAACGTCGTAACCGCGATACACGATTTATGTGTTGGTTTCTGTACAGCGTGCATTGCATCTCTTCTCATTTGCTTTTGTTAATAAACATATACATATATATTATTATTATTTTATATATGTGTGAATAGAAAGTATAGATGTACAAGTAACTATACAATATATGTATATATTTAAACAAAATATATAATATATATTCTCCAAGTTATTTCACGAGGAATTAGTTTAACAATTTTAGGTAAATGCATGTTACAAATATATATATCTTTACAACATCCTGAATGAATACAAAGTTAGCCATTGGTTTTATCTTTGTTTTAAATATATGTGGGCAAATTTATTTCTCGGAAAAATAGATATTACATTTTTAGTTTTTTTTTGTGTTTATTGTTAGAAAAAAAAATAGACAGTTTAAAGGTTTTTAACTAATGGGTATTTTTTTTTGAAGATGTTTATTTAATATTTATGGCAAATTTAAAAATTTTAAATTTGATGGAATGTTGGATAATCAATATTAGAAAAAAATGTCAAATTAAAATTTAATTAATTCATTTTAAATGCTAGTTTTTTTATTAAAGTTTAAAAAATATTTTTTAAGCTGTAAAAATATTTTAAATTTTTGTATTTTTATTTATAAAATAAGATATTTAAAAATTTAATATTTAAATTTTTTTTTATATACTCAAAATACGTCTTTTTTATTTATTTCAATTATTTATTTATTTTGTAAATATATAAATCAATTCTATGATATTATGCTTGATATAAAAATAATAATTTAAAATATAAACTTTTAAATTTTATTTGTAACTTTATCATATTTGTATAGTTTGAATAAATAACTAGTGAAAAAAAAAATAAAAATTTAATAAAGTAAGATAGTTATATAAATAAAAAAAACAGAGTACAAGTATATGGTAAAAAAATTATTTAAAAAAAAAATAAATAAAAACCAACTGACGGTGTGTAATCGATTAAGCAAGAAAAAGTTTTTTCAACGAAGAGAAAATCGTTGATGCAAATAGGTCTAACTTTTGAGGGTCTTTGACGGAAATTATTGATGTATATATATAGATGAATATATACAGATATTTAAAATTTATATGGATATAATTTATATTTAAAAAAAAAAATAAAAACAGACATAATAAAAATATATATATATTTTTATTTTCTATTTTGATTATTATTGTTATTATTAAGGATGAGTATTTGAGATAGTTGTAGACGTGACTGTGTGCTGCTGAACGTGGTGGCATATAAAATCTTGACTCTAGTTTTTTATTTTTTATATATTTTATATTTTTTTTCTTCATCTTTCTTATATATTTTTTTTTTTGTTTTACAAAGTGTTCAACCGCGACGCGTTTTTCACTCTCATTTCTCAGTGTCGTCTGTGAAAAGATACGCGAAAATATATATGACCAAATAAAAGTTTTTCAAGATGTATCAGTGTGAAAAATAAATGAACTAAAATACATCCATTTCAGTATTTTTACTGCTGAGTTTTTTTTTCATAATAATAATAGTAAAAAAGGTGTAAAAAAAAATTTTTTTTATGACCTGTTTTAGCAAAGATAACACATAAAACAACTATGATGGCAAAAAAACAAAAATTTACAAATTAATAATTAAATTCTATTTTTATATAAGTGGATAAATATTTTTAACTATTTTTTTTTTCAACAAGTAGCTTAAAATGTCGTCTTATTTTTATGATAATAAATTTAAAAAATTATTCTCTAAAATTAACAATAAATATCTAGCAATTAATAATTAATAATTAAATTGTTTTTTTACATTTTTAAATGATCATTTTTTTTATAAAAAAGAAAAAACAAATTTAAAAAATAATAGCAACAATATAATAATTAAAAACAACTCCTATATTATTCAGAAATAAAAAAATATAAAATAAAAAGAAAATGTCTCAATGTACCTATATGCAAGCCTGATGTTTGTAAAATAATAGTCATAAAAATAATAATAAATATACTTGAATTAACGAAGTAGTCTTTCATATCACATACTCGACAACAACATACCCACATGCTTGACTTGTCTCAATTTTTTCCACTTGATTCTACAGTCTATCCACTCTAATAATTATTATTTTTTAAAAAAAGTGTATTATTTTTTTTGTTAACAATCTAGTTTACGTTTTTTTATTGTTAATTATCATTGTTATTTTGATAATTATTTACCAATGAAAAATTGAGGATTGTTGGAAGAACCAATTAATGGTAACAGCCATCAGTATAACAGCTTAATTAGTTGGAGTTATTGGACCGGACATCGAACGTCTGCCTGTAAACCATGGGGTTCGTACACGTGATTGCTGACATCCCGTTTAACGCGAGTTTACATTCACTATAAATTATGTCTATTCATTAGTTTAGATAAAGCTTTCTATTATTTTTTATTATTAAAAATAATTTATCATGGCATTTATTGAAAATAATTTTTAATTTAAAACCAATAAATTATTTTATTATTTATCAAGTTTTTTAAAAAAAAATATTAATTTTATTTTTTAGCTGTCTTGTAATCTTTACGTAACTTAAATTTTTTTCTTTTTTTTTTGTTTAACTTGAAAGAAGTTTTTACAAGTTTCAGTGATAAAGTTTTTTGAAGCTTTTTTTTCTTCTTTTTATCAGACACTTTTATCTGGGTTTGGTTAAACAACGATATATAGACATTGAAGACTTTGAAAAACAAAAAAAAAAATTATATAAGTGTACCAGATGGAAAAAAAAAAGGAAATTGTTAGAATCATATTTCTAAAATAAAAAAAATTGTATAGACAGATATTTTTTTTTATTATAAACAAATGACAATATGATGAAAAATTTTACAAAGTGACAAGTTGTTTTTGTTACAAAATATAAAATATATATTTTTATTATTTTTTTTTTGTCATTTGAAAATTGAGATTTTACTTTTTAACAAAAAAAAAAGTAACGAAAATTGAAACACAAGTTTTCAAAGACAAAGTTCACTTACAGATATTTTTTTTTTTTTTTTTATTAAACTTATGATAAACTAATAATAAAAAAATAAAGTAATTTTACTTTTTTAAAGCAAAAGTAGTATTATCATTTTAATGACGATGAACAGTCGAATTACAAATTAATATTTTATTTAATATTATTCATAGTTAACTCGCAGAGAAAACAATTAATGAAATTTAATTTTTTTTATCATAAATTACCTTATTATAAAAAAAGGTATTTTTTTTTTTAAACAAAACTAAGATTATATTATAATTTTAATAACGAAGAACAATTAATTATTTAATTTTTATCTTTTTTTTTTTTTTACTATTATATAATAATTAATTTACAGTGAAAATTATTACTGAATTTAATTTTTTTTTAATGATAAACAATTATCAATTGTAACTCTGATAACAAAAAACAATTAATTATTTAATTTTCATTTTTTAGACTATTATTTATATAGTTAATTTAAAATGAAAATTATTAATGAATTTAATTTTTTTTTAATGATAAACAATTACCAGGTGATAAAAAAGAGATATTTTTTTTGTTAATACAAAGCTAATAATTATATAATTGTAACAATTAATTATATAATTTGTCATCTTTTTTTTTTTTGAGTATTATCACCTAGTGAACTTGTCAAGAAAATTATTAATTATAAATTAATATTTTAGTTAATATTATTCGTAGTTACTTCGAAGAAAAAACAATTAATGAAATTTAATTTTTTTTTTTTTAACAAAACAAAAATTATATTATAATTTTGATAACGAAGAACAATTAATTATTGAATTTTTATCTTTTTTTTTTTTTGTACTATTATTTATATAGTTGATTTTTAATTATTATTAAATATAATAATTAATTAATATATAATATAATAATTATTTAAGAGTGAACATTATTAATGAATTTAATTTTTTTTTAATGGTAAACAATTACCAAGTGACAAACAAACGTATTTTTTTTTTTTTTGTTAATCCAACGTAAATAATATATTGTAACTCTGACAACAAAGAACAATTGACTATATAATTTTTCATTTTTTTTTTTTTGGAGTATTATCACCTAGTGAACTTGTCAAGAAAATTATTAATTATAAATTAAATTTATAAACAAAAATATAAACAATTGAACTTTGTAATTATTATAACCAGTTGTTTATATTATTTATTCCTCGGTGGGGAGGTCTGGATTCTTACGTAATTTTTTAGAATCACTCTGACCATCTAATGATTCATCAGCTGAACCATTTTGCTCTTGTTCAGCTGAACCAGTTGATGCAGAATCATCATCTTTTGATGGAGCATCTTAAACAATAATTTATTAATTAAACAAATGCTATGATAACCATGATAATTTATATAATAATTCAAATGACAAAATACCTGTCTCTGCTTTGCGTTTACGTCCTCTTCTTGCTGGTGCTTTCTTGACGACATCAGGTTGAATTTTCTTTGGCTTTTGAACCTTCTTGATGTCTTTAATGACACGAACAGGTTTCTCACCTCGTTGATCAACCAAAAACTCCATGAGATCATCATCAATCAAGTCAGATATATTTTTGGGTCCAATATCACAGAGCTCGTTCAACACACTCATGAACTTTTCTTCTCGTTTTTGTTTCATTTCTTCATTTTTAATGTACTTAACTTTTTTCCATTCTTGTTGAAGATTTGTCAATTTTTTTATACATGTTCTTTCAGATTGTGTTGGCAGACCAGCAGATGACCAGATTCCCATGACTTTTTTCATCACACCTTTAATGAGTGGTGACAACTTACCACGACTCCCATCTTGTACAAATACTAATTCTCTCAAGACATCAATGTTTTTTGGTAACTTGTCTTTTTTAAATTCACTTGCACTTTCAATTAAATAAGTATCCAACTGATTTTTAGAACGCGTCATTTTTAATGATGTGAATCAATGTAAATTTTTAGACAATGGCTTCCTGCTGCTTCTTGCTGAGTGACGCNTTCCCACACGATTTCAATTTTTTTTTTTTTTTTTTTTTTTTTTTTATCCTTTTTTTTCAGTTATGATTGTCAGCGCGAACTTGCGGATTATATAAGAACTGCCTGCTTAGTAACAAGATTTGAATTTGAAAAATGAAAAAAATTTTTTTAATTATTATTATTATTGATATAAAAAATAAATTCATTATTTTTTTTAAGACAAAATGTTTATATAATAAAGAAAAAATAAATGGAAAATTGTATTTCTATAAAATAAATATCGTAATTTTATATTTACATTTACTCATTTATTTTTAAATGCATAAAAAAATTATGTAATTTATCAGTGAAATATACAATTGGTAGTAAAAAAATATAGACAATACTGATGACAGTTATTTAAAATAAAATTATTAAAAATATTTATAAAATTTATAATGTTAAAAAGGAATATTGATTTTTAAAAATTTATCTTTGAACTTTTTGTAAATTATTTTATGACAAAAAGTGAAGTGTGAATTGTTAAAAAACTTTCTTTTTTTTTTTTTTTT
>MKYW01000003.1:998468-1043450 GCA_015776835.1 Aphidius ervi | reverse complement strand
TTTTTTTTTTTTTTTTGACATTTTGTGTATTCACAAACCACGAGTAAAATATATTCATGTATAGTATGTGTTCAATGTAATGCACAAGTATATATTCGTTTGATAAATCGTACTGTGAAAATACACCAGAGTTATTTCCATTGGGATTGAACCCGACCTTTCTCGTTAATTTCTCATCACTCACTGGATATTTCTCCAAATACCCAGTAACAAAAATAATAATATGAAAATATTGGTAAAAAAAAAAATAAAAGTTGAAATAAAATTTCAATAAAAGCTACAAATTTGCATTACAATCATTTTCTTTGCCATAATTTTTTTCGACATTCATCGCTATCATAAATCATATTTTATCGACACCTTCATGCTCCTCGATAGTTTTATCAAATTTTTTTATTATTTTCTTTGAAAAAATGGGGTGGTAAACAAGTCCACAAAAGATTCAGGGTTTGTACGTGTGAAAAATAAAATCGTACACGTACATAGACAATAAAAATCAATGGATATTTTTTTTTTCTACATAAAAAATCGTGTTTTGTAGTTTGATAAAATTGATAACAACTGAGAAATAATAAATGAGTAAATTGAAATTTAAGAAAAATATTGAAATAGATAATTAAAAAAAAAGGTATCATGGTCAAAAAATTTATAAATAACATATCATATTATAAATAATTTTCAAATAAAAAAAAATTAATACCTTGTAGCTTGTATTGGTATGAAAAAGCCATGAGATATTTTTTAAAATTGAAATAAATAATTATAAAAATAATACAAGCACAGTAAAAAATAAATTCAATGATAATAATCATTATGAGCATTTAAAATTTGTGAAAAATAATTATGACAAGAGTATGATCAGCACGATAAATAAATAAATATTCCATTAAACAATTTATTTATTTTTTTAAATTAACTATTATCATACAACTTGGATATCATCAAGTGAGATGATGGTCGAGTAGGCAAGAGCCTTTGACAGTGATTTTGTGGTCGTCAGTTCAAATCTCAATACTTGAAATAATACACTTAATAAATAAAAAGTTGATATGACTAATAACTATGGTCTGACAAAGCTGCCAAGGTCCGCACTTCGGCGTTTGGGGCATATATCTTCTGGCATAGACAAGTGAGACAAAAAATTACTTGATCTACGCCAGAATGTATACGATCCCCAAAACGCCAAAATATCTTAATAGAACTTGGATAAAATGAAAATTAATTTTTTTTAAAATTAATTTATTAGCCATCTATTGTAATGACTCAATGTTATTATTATTTCAAATTTATTTTATTAATATTTTACCTTTTAAATTGTTTATTAAATGTTTATTTATTTTATTTATTGCTATATATTTTATTTATCAAATTATTATTATCATATATCGCTTTGATAAATTTATAATTTATTTATTTATTTCACTTGGATGTTTTTTATTTTATTTTTTCATTGAAAATACTGTTATCAATAAATTTAGTGACGTATTGAAAAAAAAGCTCTTATAAAAGTGAAAAATAAATTTAGATAAAATAAATTTCTAATAAAATGGAAAAAATATAAATCAACAAAAATATATAAAAAAGCTGAAAATAGTACAAAGCAAGTTTCCTTTCTGTCTCAACTTGATGCTCTCAATGTGTTTTATAATATATAAATATATGTATATGTTTGTATTGCAAGTGTACACATAAGAACAATGGAAATTCGAGTTCTTGATGTTGAGAAGACTAAAGAAAGACAAAAAATTCTTAAACTTGTCTCTGTTCACATTTTCATCTATCAGTATATATACTGCACATATACACGAATATAAAATTTTATAGTTATATGTATATCTATTTACCACTTTCGCGCTTCCTTGAATTCTGCAACACGTCGCTGAATTTTTCATTTTATTTTCTCTTCTATCTCGCAACTACAGTTGCACCTATATATATATATAAAACTTGACCGATCAGACTTTTATCGCGATCAATTTACAACTGGTACGTGAGTTTCACGTGCTTTTAAAATTTTTTACCAACGTGACATGCTTGACAAGTCACCTTACTTATATTTCTCAACAACTTAAAATTTTTTTTTTCTATTTATTTTCATACACATGCATTGTTTTAAAAAAAATAAATAAAAATCAATTTTCTATACTCTAAAGCTTTAATTTTAAAGTCTAATTTTTTATATCTTGAATGAATAAAAAAAAGCTTCAACTAAAGAGAATTAATGTTCATTATATTTTTGATGAATTTATTAAATAAAAAATTATTATTAAATTTTTCTTTATAAAAGAGTAAAAAAAAAAAAAAAAATTATAAAAAAAACCTGGGTACACATAATAAAACTTTCAATATAAAACTTGAAGTAAATAGATAAAAAAAATAAAAAAGTATATATAAAACAAACAATAAAGGGTATGTTGTTGGAAGGGTGTATTTCTTTCACCGTTAAGTCTCCATAGAAAGCTAATATACTGACAAGCTTATAGACGTAAAAACAATGGACTTACGTTGGTCTACTATCAGAGAAAAAGCTTTCATCCAATACGTAAAAAATAAATAAATAAAAACATTGAAAGAATAAACAAATAGTATTAAGAATAAGAAAATAAAAATTTTCAAATATTGCATTGTTATGTTAGAAAAAAAACAGCCAAAAATTCTTGATTTGTACGAGCTTACTTTTAAAAAAATCTTAAAAATAGAAACAATATTTTTTTTTTAATAAATAATGCTTAGTTCACGTTGAAATTTTTTTTGATAATAGTTGAAATTTGTCTCTAATTACTTGACAAATTTTATAAATATCTACCGACGCATTTTTTCAGGAGAAATTTGGAAAAAAAAACTTGAAAATAGAACACACGACAGTTGACATTTTTATAAATCCAATCATATTAATTTGTGAGTCATTCAAAGTCACATGGAGTCATGAAAATTATGTCAAGTTATGAGTTGACTCGTCACTTAATTGATCAGTCAATATATTTTTTATAATAAATATTATTCCAAGATGAACAGTATCTTTTAGGTCATGCACCAAATGAAATGTAGTTTTCATCTGTACGTCGATGTGATAAAATCATCAGACTTTTATTTCCCTTACTTCCGTTTGTGTATATAGAATTTATGTACACACATATATAATATGTATATATGTATACAGGAAATTAGCTGGTATATACGAGAATAACTCCTGCCACAATTCCCAGAGTTATATGGCCCATATTTTAACTGCATATGCTTCATTGAATTGAATATACTCTCACTCATATATTTAACACAATCCAGCCATATGATTTAAGAAGTTTATATTTCTATATATGAATTTTTTTTTTGTTTTTTTTATTCACAGTCTACATCTTCTTCCTTCTTTTTTTTCTTTCTTAAATTTATAACTTTTTAAAATTGATTTTAAGTCGTTGCTTTTTTTCAAAAAAACTTGCAGTGTATTTTTTATTTTTTTTTTAATAAAAAAATTGAGAAAGATGAAATTAATTAATTTAGTTTTATAAATATATTTGCTATGAATAATTTTTACGCTCATTAAACACTGATTGTTTTATTAATAGAATGAAAAATTTTAATTTAAATTGAAATATATTTGGTATAGTCTGCTGTAGAATTTAATTCATCGAGATTTTGTATTATTTCTATACATATCCTGGTTATTGTCACTCTTCTTTGAAAGACATGGATAAATATAACTTGAAATAATTTAATCGAGTTCTCAACTGTACGATAAATATAAATAATAATGTAGAAAAATAAAATTATTATAATTCATTGAAGGGTATATATAAATATAACATTGAGAAAATTATACTTAATTTTCTTTTAATTTTTTTAGTTTTTTATATTTTTAATAAAAAGAGCTGAACCAGCAAAAGTTCAAGAGCGTAGAGTTAAGAACTTTTAATTTAATAACTTAGAACATTTTATATTCCATTTTTTACACCTGTGAATTTTTTGAGTGACGAATAATGTTGGAATACTTGAGGTGAACATGATCAATTATATTTAAAAATATATAAATTAAAGTCAGTGGAGAGTTTAATAAACAAAGATATGCAGTTGTAAATTTACAGAAGTTTATGATTTAATTTTGCTCAAACCCATTTATACACTACTGAGCTATTTTTTTTTTTCGTTTTTTTCTTTTATCAATATATTCATTTTTAATTTTGCATAATTGCATATCCTGCTGACAATATCCTGAACAGAAATATCAAAAAAACAAAAAATCTGGTAGAAAATATGCCACGATAAAAATATCCACTAGTAAGTGAAATAAATAAATAAATTACAAATCTATTAAAGCAATATGATAAGGATTATTTGATAAATAATATATAGCAATAAATAAAATAAATAAATAAAATAAATAAACATTTAATAAATAATTTAAAAAGTAAAATATTAATAAAATTAAATTTGAAATAATAATAATATTGAGTCATTACAATACGATGACTAATTAATTAATTTAAAAAAAAATTAATATTCAATTTATCCAAGACCTATTTAGATTTTTGGCGATTTGAGGATTATACATTCTGGCGTAGATCAAGTAATTTTTCGTCTCACTTGTCTATGGCAGCAGAAGATATATGCCCCAAATGCCGAAGATTCCGCAGATCCTATTTGTTTAACGTATCTCAAACCGAAGATTTGAACTCCAGACCTCAAGCACTATAGGCAAGGCTCTTGTCTACTCGACCATCATCTCACTTGATGATATCCAAGTTGTATGATAATAGTTGATTTAAAAAAATAAATAAATTGTTTAATGGAATATTTATTTATTTATCGTGCTGATCATACTCTTGTCATAATTATTTTTTACAAATTTTAAATACTCATAATTATCATTGAATTTATTTGTTACTATGCTTGTATTATTTTTATAATTATTTATTTTTATTTTAAAAAATATCTCATGGCTTTTTTCATACCAACACAAGCTACAAGATATTAATTTTTTTTTTTTATTTGAAAATTATTAATCAGGATATTTTATTTCCGGATGATTTGAGTAGAAAATTTAGTGTTCGAGATATTCTGATCGTGATACTGCAGTCATGATATTATTCATATTATCTGCGCTGTAAAATTTAGTTCAAATTTACCTTTCGGATTTTAAATAATTAAACCTATTATAATAAATAATGAGTTTACATATAAATATAGTAATAATGTTTTCTCACTTATGCTCCTAATAACGCTGATACATCTGGTCTCTTATACATACATCAACCCAATTCTCCCGCGAGGTACTCTCCCGCTTTTGAGATGCGCAAACTATGAGGTCTATGAGAGAGCTTGCGCGAGCTTCGACCCATCACCAAAACTATTGGACTTGGCGCTCAGTAAGGCCACTGTGCGTGATCAAACACAACTTTCGGATACAACAACAAATTATTCTTCTCTAATAAATAAATCAATCTCGATATTATATTTAAATACATTAACAATAATTATATTCAATCTTTTTTTTTCTAATTTTAATTAAAATTTAAAAATACAAAAAAAAAAATAAAAAAGCTTACTTTTGTGTATAAAATTATTATAAAAATTATTTTAAAAAAAAAAATTATTATTTGTTATTTTTCACTTTCAAGTAGTGTTTATATTTGTTCACTTTAAATGGCTTGTGAATAATTAATATTTTGTAATGGGATACTCGTAGAACCAAGTATATAAATTATCGTGGGGGTGGATAAACTCATCACCCAAAACAGGTAAAAATATTTTACATTATTTATTAATTCCATTAAATTAATTATTCAAAAAAAAAAAGGCAAAGGAAAATACCAACTGTCAGTGTTTAAAAAAATGTTATTTTAATATTTTTCATTTATGTTTATAATGTGTGTGTGTGTAATGTGTATATAGATGATTTTAAATTGACATAGTTGAATTGTCGCATTTGACAGAATGGGGGTGAAAAAGAGAACTGAGAATTGGGGGTGAAACAGACTTTGTCAGCGTATGGTTCGATGTACTCCCATGAGAATTATGATACTTTCGTGACATGACAGATAGAGTAGGCTATCCAGCATTTAATTTAATATTTTTTTTTTTTTGTTTTTGATATCGCGTGTATATAACAATCATTTGAATTTTTGTTTGATATGAATATTTGCATTAAACAGTCACTGAATAATGTAGCAAAATTTTAATAAATAAAAAAGTTTTTATTATTTTTTTTTATTAACGATAATCAATTTAAATTGTATTGTTCACTTTTTTTTATTTATTTAAAAAACAATCTGAATATTTTATTTGATGGAATTTATTATTCAATATAAAATTATTATTTTTAATTTAATTTTTAATTAATAATAATATTGAATTCATTTTTTGTATGAATTATTTAATGTTTTATTTATTATTCATTTGTGCAGTTTTATTGAGTTAAAAAAATTTAATTTTATTTGTGTCAATGAGATTGCCAATAACGTTTGATGAATTGAATTTTTTTTAATTAATTATTAACATATCATTTTTAGTTTATTATTTACATTAATTATACGATATTATGTTAGAATTATTCTCTGAATTAAAAATTCATTTTTAATTATTGAATTCATTGATGGACTATAATTAATAACTAATAAATTAATTATGAATTAGTTAATTTTAAAATAAATTTAATCGTTGAATAATTTATTATCAAATTATTATTTGAATCAAAGGAAATAATGTTGAATCATTTAGTAATTAATTTTCGACGAAATTTCGAATTAGAAAAATTTAAAAATATTGTTTTTAGTAAAATATGTATATTGTTGTACACATAGATGATAAAAACGATTGTTATCTTGTAGTTTTTATTGTCCTAGTTATTTTTTTTATGCTGAATAATTTTTGTAGTTGTTTTTTTTAGTTATTTTTTTCATGCTTGAAACATTGTTGTTGTAATATTGAAGAGAATATAGAAAAGCAAAACAAGAAGATAAAATGACCATTGGTGTCAGCGGAACAGGGAGAAAACTATATGAATGTGAAAATGAATGGAAAGAATGAACAGAGAATTGAGGAGTTAAAAGGGGGATAAAGTTGTGAGTCCAATGAAAAGTACTGAATATAAACAGTATAGGTTTTTATGTCATATATTTATGTATATAGAAAAATAGAAAGCAAACTACAAAACGGATGTAGATTGAAATGAAAAAAAAATTAAAAAAAGAAAAAAAAAGAAAATTGAAAAAGAATTATAACAAAAGAAGAACATGATAAATAAAAAATGTAAAAGATAAAAATAAAAGATGAAATATTATTTAGACAAGCGACAATTTTTCATTTTCTACTTTTAACAAAATTAAAAAGAAATTAAATTTATTGATTGTCGTTGTTTTATTATAATACTTTTATTTATTTTATTACGTGTGTTTGAATTGAATGGAAAAAAAAAATAAATAAAATTATTTTTATTATTAAAATTTACAGGTGGAAAAATCGTGAGGCAAATGAGGATACAAGTGATGGATTGACAGTCACGTGGGACTGATTGTGAGAAAGTTGAATAATGAGTATCCCGCTGTGGTTTTTTTTTATTCTAATTATTCTCGTATTGGTCACACGATGTCCAGCATCAACTCGCAAAGGTAAATAACATAACATAACATTCATTAATTTTCTCGGCGAAATAACTCGAGCAAAAATATTCGCGTAAAAAAAAAATACTCCAAAGAAAAAAAAATCTGTCACTAGCAAGTAAAAAAAAATAAATAAATTACAAATTTATCAAAGTGATATGATAATAATAATTTGATAAATAATATATAGCAATAAATAAAATAAATAAATAAAATAAATAAACATTTAATAAATAATTTAAAAAGTAAAATATTAATAAAATTAAATTTGAAATAATAATAATAATATTGAGTCATTACAATACGATGACTAATTAATTAATTTAAAAAAAAATTAATTTTCAATTTATCCAAGATCTATTAAGATTTTCGGCGTTTGGAGGATCATACATTCTGGCGTAGATCAAGTAATTTTTTGTCTCACTTGTCTATGCCAGAAGATATATGCCCCAAACGTCGAAGTGCAACACAGGTAACTCTTCCTCAAATTATGCCTTCCCTTATTCTTCCTTTAGTCGAACTAGGATTTGAACTTAAGACCACAAGCACTATAGGCAAGGCTCTTGCCTACTTGACCATCATCTGACTTGATGATATCCAAGATGTATGATAATAGTTAATTTAAAAAAATAAATAAATTGTTTAATGGAATATTTATTTATTTATCCTGCTGATTATACTCTTGTCATAATTATTTTTCACAAATTTTGAATGCTCATAATTATTATTGAATTTATTTGTTACTATGCTTGTATTATTTTTATAATTATTAATATAAAAAAGCTATTGACTGATTGATAATTTTTTATATTCAAACTAAATTTTGCTCCAATATTTTTAAACAATTTTTCATTTCATAATAATAATTTGATAAATAATATATAGCAATAAATAAAATAAATAAATAAAATAAATAAACATTTAATAAATAATTTAAAAGGTAAAATATTAATAAAATTAAATTTGAAATAATAATAATATTGAGTCATTACAATACGATGATTAATTAATTAATTTTAAAAAAAATTAATTTTCAATTTATCCAAGATCTATTAAGATTTTTGGCGATTTGAGGATTATACATTCTGGCGTAGATCAAGTAATTTTTTGTCTCACTTGTCTATGCCAGAAGATATATGCCTCAAACGCCGAAGCGCGATCTTGGCGGGCATCCTCAAAGATGCTTGTTATTCATCAGCACGATACGATTCCGGAATCAACCAAGATTTGAACTCAAGACCACAAGCACTATAGGCAAGGCTCTTGCCTACTCGACCATCATCTGACTTGATGATATCCAAGATGTATGATAACAGTTAATTTAAAAAAATAAATAAATTGTTTAATGGAATATTTATTTATTTATCCTGCTGATCATACTCTTGTCATAATTATTTTTCACAAATTTTAATGCTCATAATTATCATTGAATTTATTTGTTACTGTGTATGTATTATTTTCATAATTATTAACATAAAAAAGCTATTGACTGATTAATAATTTTATATTCAAACTAAATTTGCACCAATATTTTTTAACAATTTTTCATTGTAAAATTCGTTTAATTTTTTTTCCTTCATATTCCAAATACAAAAAAAAAATTATTTTTTACGAAAAAGAAAAACAGAATTTTATTATTTCTTCAAGCTTTTTCTATTTTTTATTATTATTTTGTCTGGATAGAATAAATTTAAAGAAAATTGAAAAAATTTAGAATCAGTCACGTTCATTTTATATATAATAATCTGAAGGAAAATTTGCTTACACACTTGGTAAATTTTCTCAGCGTAATCTTGTCAAGGGCTATGTACAAAACTTTTTCAAGAAGGGCCACAAGTGTGCATGCGTATGTGTATGCAGTGTTAGCTGTAGTATTATCACACAACGGATAACTTTAAACTTGTAAAATCCCCTGCCAAATATGCCTAACCCTGCAACTGGTTGAAAACTTATATTTTCATGGTGAGAGATAAAAAAAAAAAAGTAGACCACCAAAAGAAAANAAAAAAAAAAAAAAAAAAAAAAAAAAAAAACCAACAAACATGAACAAGTGAACGACAGAAAGTCGTATGAATAAAAATAAATGAAATAAATAAAATAAAAAAGAAAGATTAGAAAAAGTTTGTATAGAAAAAATAAAAAAAAATAAAACTGTTGTCAGTAGGGTCAGGTGAATTTTGCAAAGATAGTATAAAAGCTCAAACCACATCTTCAAATATATATATACAAGAAGAAAAAATACAACCACAAAAAATATAGGGGTTAAAAAAGAGGGATTAGATAAAGGTGGCTGGGTAACCAGCTTCCTCATAATAATTCTTGTCTACCACCAATCTACAAATTTTTTTATTTTCTTTTTATTTATAACTTTTTTTAGTTAATTGGTTTCTTGCTCATTATTCTGTCTACGAAATCAAAAAACACCAAGTAAATATTAATCCACTGATTATATAAAAACTTGTTATTACAATAATATAAAAAAAAATAAAAGTAATTAAAATATTTCAAGAAAAAGAAATATATTTGTAAATTAAATTGAAAAAAAAAATATTATAATTTATTTTAGCTTATTTATTTTATATATTTTTTATTACTTTTGTAATCGGTAAATCACGTGTGAGTTATTTACAATGTTGACTCATTTTTTTTAGATTCATTTTATTTTTATTTTTCGTCACAGCATTGTGTTGAGTAATGTTAAATTACATGGTGAAAATTTTCTCGCATGTTAGTTCCAGTGATTATCATTCATATATGATTTTGTTTTAGAAAAAAATATTTTTTTTTGTATAGCGTGTATGGTACAATTACACTGCAATATAAAAATATTATATATTTGGTAACACGACTAAATATTATGAACACAAATTGCTCGGTTAAATCATTTGGAAATTTTTTTTTTGTCTGTCGAAAGTGGAAGTCAGTATATTGCAGACCGTGATGGCAAAAATAATAAAAACTTGCATATTCATAATTTAACCCTACGTTAACAAATCAACTTTTTTGATTGATTTTTTTTTTAACGAGTCAAGTAAAATGTCAAGTTATTTGTGTCATTAATTTTAACAATTAATCGTTAATATTAACAGCACAAAAATCAGTAATTAAAATGACAATTCATTATTTGTAAATGTAAAAAAAAAAGACAGATTTTTTATTTTAAATGTTCATTTATTTTTATTTATTTTTCAAAGTTCATCATTAAAATTTATTACATAATAAAGTCAGTATATTGAAGGACTCAATGTAAAAAAAAATCAGATGAAATATCTATTTTTAAACGTAGGGCGTAATTATTAATTTATAATTTTTTATTTTTTTTTTTTGCCATCACGGTCTGTCGAATGTAAAAAAAAAAATAAAAATAATCGCACCCCACGTTTGAAAATGAAGATATTTGATTGATTTTTTTTTACATTGGATCAAGTAAAACGCCAAGTTATTCATGCAATAAATTTCCAAAATTACAAATTATTAATTAACAATCAATTTTCACACAAGTAAACATTTTCAATTGAAATTATTTTAACCTTTTCATTATTATTTTCGCCCTTATTTAAAAACAAGCATACATCGACAAGTGAAAAAAATAATAAAAAAGTAAATTGTAAAAATAACAAAACGTAAAATATTCATTAGCATCTCATATTTATTCATAAATAATCCATCTGTGGTAGCTTAACACTTACAAGTTTTCTTCCCACGATACTTTAAAGATATATCGAAAGCCATAAGCATATAAGCAGGATGAAACTTTCAAGTTTATATACATCAACTTGTCCCTATTTCAAAAATTTTCAACTGACATTTCTCGTGTACTTTTAGTACATCCCATAAATCTATACACAAAATATTCTCAGTAGACATCAAAATGCCATATTACTAAATATCCATACCTGTGGTACATAAACTCCACCACATATTTCCAAAATAATCCAACAAAAATTCACCCTAAAATATCCCTAAATAATTCACCCATCAAACAAACATCCACAATTAATTTATAATATTCAAAAATTAAATTAAAAAATCTATTCTATTTACACAAAAATTTTTTAAAATTAATTTATCATTTTTTTTGTTTTCTGTTTAAATAAATTAATATATATAAAAAAAAAAATATATATTAACAATGCTATGTAGAGTTAAAATAAAGTATAAAAAAAAAAATTTATATATATTGCATAAAAACATGGAGATAATAAAATTTTAAAAATAAAAAAAAAAAGTTTTATTACTGTTGTAAAAATTATTTTTTATGATATGCTTGTTTATCATAGGGCAGCTTTATTATAGACACATAAATGTGTTTATTGTCAGTTGCATTATTCATACAGTGCAACATTAAAATGCATTGTAATTATTTTTTTTTTTTTATTAACCAGAAGTTTGTTAAACAATGCTTGTTATTGGTAAACATAATTTATATTATATAAATTCTAACAAAGAGTAATAATGGATAATAATAATAATAATATTTGGAAAATTAACAAAACACTCAATTTTCATGTTATTTAAAACAAAAGTTTTATTTATATTTTTTTAATTATATTATATTGGCTTCCCAAGAATTTGTATGGTTTCTATGAATTTTCAATTTTCAAAATAAATAAAATTCTTTGATGTCAATGATTATGGTAATTTAATTTATTTATTTGAAATTGTTTTGATATAATAATAATTGCAATATTATGCACTTTAATTAAACTTGAGAAAAAAAAATTATTGGTGGATGAAAGTTTGAAATTTGATGGGTATCTGGACTATGTAAAATCATGAAAGAAAAAAAATCAATAACATCACTTGATGATAATGAATGAAAGGATAAATAAATAATTAAAAATTTTTTTTTAATAAATATTTGTGTTATTATGGAGTATAAAAAATAGTAAATTAAAATTTGTAATATTTTTGGATGATGTATTCGTAAAATTGGAATTATTGAAATATCTTTTTAATGAGAAATTTTATTGAAAATTCTGTTGTATTAAATTGAAAACGGCTATCATCATTAATGATCAATTAATACTCGATATGAATTTTATTTTTTTAATATGATTTGTGATCATTATTAATAATTATTCATGGAAATATTTCATATATAAATTGTTCACACGAAGGAAAAATAAAAAAAAATTGTATATTGAATTTAAAATTTGAAAAAACATGATGTTTATTCAATTTATTTGTCGAGTGGAAAAAAAAGATCATCAATTTTGTATAGTTGGTGGAATATTATCATCAATATGTATGTATGTTTATATTTGCATTATGTTACTCGAGGGATTATACCCACTGTATACATATTCATCTAATTCTTTTTGTTTTGGATTAAACACTGGGGTGGAATCTGGAACTCGCCAGCAGTGTACCACGATTACACGACTAAATATCGGTTAACAATGTCTTTGATAGAAATATCACAATCGAATATCCTAAACCAAAAATACTCTAAAAAAAAATGTTTATCAAAGCGATATGATAATAATAATTTGACAAATAATATATAGCAATAAATAAAATAAATATATAAAATAAATAAACATTTAATAAATAATTTAAAAGGTAAAATATTAATAAAATCAAATTTGAAATAATAATAACATTGAGTCATTACAATACAGTGACTAATTAAATAATTAAAAAAAAATTGATTTGCAATTTATGCAAGATCTATTAGGAATTTTGGCGTTTTGAGGATCATACATTCTGGCGTAGATCAAGTAATTTTTTGCTTCACTTGTCTATGCCAGAAGATATGTGCCCCAAATGCCAAAGCGCGATTAAAGCAACCCTTTTCCCCATCAGGGAGTATTTAGTTCACTTCCCTTATTGGTATTTGAACTCAAGACCACAAGCGCCATAGGCAAGACTCTTGTCTACTTGACCATCATCTCACTTGATGATATCCAAGGTGTATGATAATAGTTAATTTAAAAAAATAAATAAATTGTTCAATGGAATATTTATTTATTTATCGTGCTGATCATACTCTTGTCATAATTATTTTTCACAAATTTTAAATCCTCATAATTATCATTGAATTTATTTGTTACTGTGCTTGTATTATTTTCATAATTATTTATTTCCTGAATGAAAAAAAATATGCTATTATTTGCTTATAAAAATTTTATATTGATGTCGTATTATTAAAATAAATTGTATGATTACGTTATTAAATAATAAGAATAATTAAATAGCTTATTAAATATTATAATGATGTTTATTCGTGATACCCTGAAACCCCGAACATTTGCATAAACACAAAATAAATTAAAATCCAATAAAAAAATATAATAAATATACAAATTCGATGGTGGTAATGATAATGGTGTTGGGTGCAAGAATAATGAGAAATAAAATAGATATGCTGAAAATAAGAATGGGTCAAAAAGGGGAAGGTACCCCATAAGGAGCATCAATCGATCGATCCCCGGTGACCCGCATTTGCACTCTTGCAGAACCCTCACTATGCAGAACATCATAATTTTTTTTTATAAATAAATA
Source organism: Aphidius ervi (assembly GCA_015776835.1). NCBI lineage: Eukaryota > Metazoa > Arthropoda > Insecta > Hymenoptera > Braconidae > Aphidius > Aphidius ervi. The sequence goes on along the minus strand of MKYW01000003.1, from coordinate 1,029,348 downwards.
AATATATATTTTTTTCCAAGAAATCTTTGTATTTATTTATTATTTTTTTTTTCCGTCGCTCATTTGAATAGTTTTTTTGTATTTTTTTGATCAATTTTTGTCGATATGATTAAATTTCTTTTCTATTTTTCTTATCTGTTTTTTTTTTGACAAAAGAATATTTAATTTATCTTTATCTTTATTAAAACAAACTCAGAAATATTGTTTCTTTTTTTTATTTGCATAAATTTATTTTACATCATTTTTAAAAATAAAAGACAAAACTTTTATAGTTATTATTGTAAAAAAAAATTTAATAACTAGTATTGAATAAAAAAAAATGAATAATAATTTTATATTATAAAAAAAAAAATTTAACACTGTTTAAAAATTTTTAACTAGAGTTTTTGTTCACCATGAAATATATCATAAATTTTACTTCAAAAGTTCAACAGTACCTATAACGTCATTCAATTTTTACTGTTTGACTTTTTGTACAACCCAAGTCAATGTGAGTTTAAAATACATATTTTTTTTATTTTTTTTATTTTTATTACCTTACTCCAGTTGTATGTCTAGTTTTATTTTTTTATTTTTTTTTGGTCTTCTTACACTCACTCGAGTTTTACGAGTCGTTGGCTTTGGCCCCACTGTTGGATCAAACTTTCACACCTGGTCAGTTTTCCAACATAATTTTTTACCAACCATTTATCTATTTATTTTTCTTTTTTTTTTTTTTTTTATTCTCTACACAGTAGCCATTGTGAAAATCCAACTTTATTTTATTTTCAGTATAAAATGAAATAATAAAAAAAATTCTAAAAAACAGAGAGTTTTCAAAATTTTACAGACCACAAACTAGATGAATATAAATGCAATGTTTATATGACAGTAAAAAATATTTTTACAAACGTATGATATAAATTTACTACTTTTTTTTTATGTTAAAAAATACCTGTTATCTATGTTGTAAAAGTTTTATTTGAAAAATATTTGAATTTATTATTTATTTTTATTTTATATCTATATATTGTTTTTGTTTTTTAAATATTTTCATTTATACTGTAAATAGACATTTTTTTTGGTTTAAATAATAATATTAAAAGTAATTTAAAAATTAAATTAAATTTTTTCATTTCAATGTGACTGAATGATTTATTTTAAAATGATGGTTTCAAAAAAATTTATTACACATTGTTTTTAATGAGAATTTTAAGTGCATCAACGATCAAAGTAACGAGAATTACAATGAAAAATATATTCATGGAAATGAAGTTTCAGATTTGATTGTCGACTCAAGTTGAATTAGCGATGGGGCATTTACACACAAAACGAAAGAGGAAGGGTTTACTAAAATAGAGTTACAGAGAAAACTAAAAAGATAAAAAAAAACACAAATGAAAAAAATAAAACAAAAAAAAAAAAAGGGGTTGATAGTTTGAAAGGAGTTAAAAATTACGAGAACAATGTAGCAAAGAGGTCGACTATCGATTCCATGCTTCCAACTCATCCAAACTTATTCCAGTTATATTTTACTTTTAACCATTGATTTTACATTCTACTGACGTCATTTACAAATATTCTGTATCCTTTTTATCCATGACATATTTAAAATTAAAATTATCAATTATAAAAATAATACAAGCACAGAATAATAAATAAATTCAATGATAATTATGACCATTTAAAATTTGTGAAAAATATCTATGACAAGATTATGATTAGCACGATAAATAAATAAATACTCCATTAAACAATTTATTTATTTTTTTAAATTAAGTATTATCATACATCTTGGATATTATCAAGTGAGATGATGGTCGAGTAGGCAAGAGCCTTGCCTATAGTACTTGAGGTCTGGAGTTCAAATAGTAGTGTGTTGTGTAAAAGTATGCAGACGAAAAGATTATCAATCACTTCAGTGTGAAAGAAGCTGCCAAGGTCGCACATCGGCATTTGGGGCATATATCTTCTGGCATAGACAAGTGAGACGAAAAATTACTTGATCTACGCCAGAATGTATGATCCTCAAATCGCCAAAAATCTTGATAGATCTTGGATAAATTGAAAATCAATTTTTTTTTAAATTAATTAATTAGTCATCGTATTGTAATGAGTCATTACAATACGATGACTAATATAATACGATTACTAATGACTTAATATTATTATATTTTCAAATTTAATTTTATTAATATTTTACCTTCTAAATTATTTATTAAATGTTTATTTATTTTTTTTATTTATTCTATTTATTGCTATATATTATTTATCAAATTATTATTATCATATTGCTTTGATAGATTTGTAATTTATTTATTTATTTCCACTTGCTAGTGAATATTTTTATTGTGACATATTTTCTACCAGATTTTATTATATTTTTTGTTTGGAGTATTTTCGTTTGGCATTTTTCAATCAGAAATTTTTTCTCTACGATATTGAGGTAATTTAATTTTGGCAAAATATCAATATAAATAAATTTTTTTATACTTCATTTTAAAAATGATATATAAAAAGGTAATTGTAATGATTTTACAAGTAAAATAATATTAATGTAATAAAATTAGTTGAAAAAATAAAGAATAAAAATATTTGAAAATGATTGGAAAACGTGTTCACTTGAGGAAAGCAGTTTTCCATGTCACGATTTCTCTGGCTGTCGTCATGTCGATCTTATTACGTTGAATGTACGTGCACATGTACAAATAAGTAAAAAATTCGCATACGCTAAAGCAGTTCAAAACTCCAATGGCTTGAAACTTTTGTGCTTCTATTTTTTTTCCCTAATTTTTATTAGTGTGTGACTTTTAAAAGTTGATAAAATTAAAATAAAAAATAAAACTCGTTTACTTATTTTTGAATATTTTTATATACACGTAACGAATTATACGTCACAGTTAAAAAGTATTTTAAAAATAAGACCTCAAAGTTTACATTGTGCAAACTTTTATTAAAGTTAGCAGTTTGAATCGAGAAAATAATTTATTAGTAAGAGACATCAAGTTTTACTTGACGGATCAAAGTTATCAATATAAAATGTCTCGAGAAAAAAAAAGTCAATTTTAATCCAGTTAAACAAACACTTACTAAAACAAATTATAGCTATTAAAAATCATGAATCAACAGCTACATAAATCGACCTAAAAAGACGATTGATAAAACTATACATCACAGCTTTTTTTTTTTCAACTTTTTAATTTAAAAAATTGATTTTCTTTTACCACCTGGTAAGAGTATTAAATTTATTATAAAGAGTATCTAGAATATATAAATTATTCTCTCAATTTTCACCCCAGTAAAAATTATAACGAAAAAAAAAAAAAAAANAAAAAAAAAAAAAAAAAAACTATTGACGATCATAAAAGATGAAATACACTTTTAGCTTGTTGCTATTTTTCATATTTTAAATGGCCACGTAAAACACGAAAAAAATAACAAGTTAAATGAAAATTTAGCTCGAAATTATTTTAATAATCATGAGTAAAAAATAATTAATAATTTACACAAAAAAAATTTAATTTTATTGATTGATTTTTATTTCAGCCGAACGAGATCACTGCAATAAAACTGTTGACATTTATGAGGATGTTTCGAGTCCAGCAGTGACATCTGACACATGGGGAAAACCATTGACCTGCTGGTATCGGTTTAGGTCATTTCGAGGTACACCACGTGACTGGATATTACGTGTTCGTTTTAAGAAATTTAAAGTTGGTGTATTGGCAAATGCAACAACATGTCTAGGTGGATTTTTACAAGTAAGTTTAAATATTTAAATAATTATTTTTTTTTTATTTATAAATGTCTTTGTGAATATTTATTATTCCTAAAAATTCTGTAAATTGGCTCGTTATAAAACGTGATATAATATTATTTTTTATTATAAATTTTTAATGGTTAAAAAGCGTGGTCACGTTTGATCGTTTACCCTGAAGCCAGTCGATAAAATAAATACAAAAACTTTTTTATTTTTTTTTAATGATTCTGTCTGAAGGAAAAATACCAATAAAATTTTTTGTACAACATTCATCAACGATCACTTCCAATTGACAATTTTTTAAATTTTCAATTTCAATTATGTATTTATTTGATTTTTTTTTTAATGGAACAAAATGTATAAAAAAATAAAAACAATTTGTGGTATGTACTTTGACGTGAAATTGGGGGAAAGCACAGGGTTGTTATGGTATAAAATTGTGATAAAATTATTCTATGTAAACTCTCAATTTCAAGCTTCAACTATACAAATTTTCTACAAACCACAATATCAGTGTGTTTTAATATAACTGTATATACAACTTCCAATTTAATTCTCTTTATTTCTACAGTACCTTCATTACAAATAGCCATCATTTCAGTTACTAATCAGAGACCATTTTGACTAATTAATTGTATCATATTACCTCTCTACATTTATCCAGTGTCCACCAAATTCTTTGTTATATATTTTCAACTAAAAAAAATTTAATTTTTATATTAAATACTTAACTTGTTATCAATTTGGTTTATAATAATCATTTTTATTTATTATTGACTTTATTAAAATTATGTAGCACTGATTAATAACATTTATCAATAATATTATATTAATTTTTTAATAATAAACAATTAAAAAACTAATCAAAATAATTTTATTTGTAAATTAATATATATTTCTTGTTTATCTTTTAAAGAATAAAATTTAAAAAAAAAACAAATATTGAAATTACATTTGTCAGTGTATAAATAATTTATTAGTAAATTAAAAAATCCAGCATTATATTTAATTGCATAAGGAAAAGATTGAGTAAATCTAAGCATTAAAATTATCTTTGATCATTTTGTACTTGTAACTGTCAGTAAATTGTGGTTTTGAAATTCAAGATGATGAGCAAAAGCAATAGAATGTATCTGAAAATTATATATATATATATATAAAATAGATTTACAAACATTTCAAACTGTAAATGCCTGACGAGTAATCTCGTAGTTCAATATTGAGTATTGATCTTCGTCTGTCACTACGACGTATGTTTTTCATGTGTCTCTTTGTGTAAGTTTCTAAATACACATACATACAAACACACATACAATAATCTATCCCAACATCAAACTGCGAATATTGTGAACGTGATTTTATATATATTTTTTTTTTCATTCCTTTTTATTTTGATGTGTGTATGTGTGAGTATGTCTACAATGTAAAATCGAAAGAAAATTCGTTCTTCTTCTTCTATCGTAAAAACAGATTTTCTCTTATGTGGCCAACAGAGCTGATAAGAAGAAAAGCAAAAACCGAGCACTCATCGACACCTTCTTTTTCTTTTTATTATTATTATTATTTATTTTATTTTTTTTGCATCAACCAAGCACCGATTGCCTTTCTTTCAATTTTCAATTCTTTGCCATTCACCCTCTGGGGACACTGGTCCGACCAATACCTGACTCATACTACTGAATTCATTCCATCTCTATTTATCCCACCTCTTTACTCTTTGATTAAAGAAACCTTATATTTTTTTTTTTATACTGTTTCTGGATGATCGTGACTTTTTCTACAATTTCACAAAAAAATAAAGATTTAAAAATAAAAAAATAAAACAAAGCTCGTTTGTAGATATTTTAAAGTGATTTTCTTTTTTTTTTTTCTTTTAGTTTTTATTATAAATTATTAAGGCTTTTTGAATTAAATAGATGATAAATATTTATTTTAAATATAAGCTCTATTGTTTTTATTAATGTAAATAATATATTGATGATAAAATTTTTTTATGGAATAATATAAACTTGTTGAATGAAATAAAAATTTATTTTTTTTCAATGAAAAATAAAATCTACGGTTGAGTATGATTCGTTGAAATATTTTTCTTTTCTGTTTTATTTTATCAAACTTTAATTTTATTTCATTCAGTTGTAATGGGATATAAAAATTTATTATCTAAAATATTTTCTCAACAAGAATTTTCTGTTAAATATTTTAAAAATTATTATAAAATTTATTATGATATTTTATTTATGCTGGAAAGTATTTTTTGAATTTAATAAATAAATTTATAGTTAAATTAAGTGGTTAATTGTTAAATTAATAAATTGAGTAACTTATAATTCAATAAATTAGTAAATTAAAAATTTAATAAATTCTTTGATGGCTCATTGACCAATAAATAAATAAAATTTCAAATCAAGTGACATCAGTAATCAATAAATGAAAAAACAAGGAAAAAATTCTCTTATTGACTCACCCATAAATAATTAATTGTCAAACAATATTTTTACAATAAAAAAAAAACCAATAGTCACTTAATTATCACAGTGATAATGCAAACAATGAAACAAAAAGTCCATATGAATATTTACAAAATATATACATGACCCAGAGCTATAATAGGATTTTATAAATAAATTATTCTTTTATAAGGATTTATTAAACCTGATCCTCTTTCGCTTGAAAATTTCTAAAATACAAAATATTTAATTTACAAAGTTTATTTTTATTCATTTTTTAAAAATCACCTTTTATCATATGTCAAATTTTTTTCACCTGACCTATATATGTCAAAATAAATTAATTAATTTTAAATAAATAATTAAAATTTTATTATTTTTTTAATATTCTAAAATTAAAGAATTAAAAATTTTTAATTACATTATTTTTGTAATTTTAATTCAATCAAATAACCGACAATTATGACAATTAAAAATCATCGTTATTTTAAAAATTATTCATTATATTAAAAATTAAAAATAACATTTATAATAAATTTTCAAAAATGTTATTTTTAAATTAATATTATTGAAGTATAAAATTAAAAATAAAACTTTTTATGTTACTGATTTTGTTAGTGTATATTTAACATTTAAAAAATCATTAGATAAAAATCACATTTGAATTTATAACGTTACAGATAGTAATTACAATAAATCAAGTCAAAATAATAGAAAAAAAAAAAATGAAACAATCATAAAAAAAAAAAAAAAAAAGCTCTGTGATAATCCTAGTAAATCATATTTTTAATTTCAAGTAAAATTTTAGAGGAATAATAATTTTAATGATATGATAGGCAAACAAGTTTATCTATATTTGTGTTTGTGTGTACGAATAGTTAATAAAACACACGCACAGTGTAGAAACTAGTTATATAAATATATATAGACACGAGTAAGTTACATATGAAAGCTTGCATAAATAGTGTACAGGTGGCTTTCATTATACATACACTGTGTACAAATTCGAATATATATATAACATGTGTATAATACACAAGGGAGAAAGAGGCCTGCAGAAGATTAATAGCATTTCTGGACGTGACAAGAGTTGAGGGTCCATGTACATCAATATATATATGTATATGTGAATCATTACTCACAAAAGGGCTAAGCCATCAAATTAAAATAAAAAAAAATCTGCTAATTTGATGTGGCATTACGTGATTTTGATTTTTTTAAAAGGAAAATATTTCCTAGAATTTCTAGATATTTATACTCTGGATTACTGGGTTATTTTTATATATATTTTATCCTTTTAATAATTTTCTGAGAAATTTATAAATAATACGAAGAAATATTTTTATTAATAATGAATTTAAAAATGAGATTATTTTCATTATATACTTTGAGATATTTAAAAATTTAAATGGACTGATTTAGCAAAAATATTCAAAATAATTTAAAAAAAAATAAATTATTTTTTAAATTCAAAAATACTTGAGTATATTTTTAAAATTTGAATTGTTCAATTCCAGATAAAATAGAGATTAAAAAAAAAAAAAAAAATTGTCAATAATAAAAGCTTTTTTCATTTTAATATGTAGAACATTAATTACCTTTATGTATATTTTTTTTTTTTTACTATCACTCTTTTTTATCAATTGGATAAAAAAAAAAAAGAAACCTTTTGTTGCTGATGTGAAGATATATATTTGCATAGTCAGTTTAAACTATATACATAGCCTATATAATTTATCACCAAGTATGTATATATTAACATCAACCTCTTATCTAAAATAATCTCTCAATAAATAATTAACAACACTGTCATATTTAAAAATTTTTAAATATTAATTTTATTCTTTTAATTATTAAATTTATTTATATTCTAAAAATAAATAATATATTTTTAAAAAGTTTGAAATGTAATACACATTTAGCTCATTAATATAAATTTTTAATTTTATTAAAAAATTAATTTATATAATTTTAAATTTAAAAAATCAATTTATATAATTTTATTTAAAAAAAAAAGATTTTTTTCAAATTTAATTTGTTATTTTTTTATTTCATTTTATTAATTATTAATTATTCTTCATTATTATAAAAGCTTGGTTAATATTTTTCTATATAATATTATATTTTCATTTTGGTAATTTTCCAGAAAAAAATAAATTTTATTTATACACAGCATGCCTCTGATATACACCATGAAAAATTTGACTATTGAATTTTACGTTATGTGAAATTTGCGATATATGCAACGATCCTCCTACTCTATTTACATATACATACATATTTTGTATATAGAATAGACAATGAGAAAAGAGAGTGAGCCTAGAGTCGCTTGGGTAATCCTGTTTACATATTTATTATATTCCTTGCTAGAAATGCTAGAGGTGCTAGACACAACTCTATCTCCAACGATTCGTTGACTCTCTATACGTATTTTCAATTTATTTATATACATAAATATATTTATATAAAATATATATATTTTTTTTTCATATACTTTTGATGAGTTTTTGTGTTATTTATTTTTATTATTTTCATATATATATAATAATCATATGATTTATATTTTAATGTAAAACAAAAACTTTTTTAATATTGTCTTTTGATTGTGTAAAATTAAATTATATTTAAATTTCATATTTATTTAAATTTATAAATTTAAAATAAATTATTATTTCATTTTAATAATTATGTATTATTTTTTTTTTTATCAATTTAAAATGATAATTTTTTTGTCAATAAATTGAATACTTCTTTTTTTTTTTCGTTTAAATTATTCATTGGATTATGGAGACACAAAAGTGTCGATCAATCTGACACTGTACATTATGAAAATATTATTAAAAAAATAGTTTTCTTTTTTTTTTAAATAATCGACGTATTTCAAATGCATCAAAATGCATAATGCACTATTCTTGGTTTTCTTGAGTATTAAATTGAGAATGAGTTAGTGTGTATAAATGTAAAATAGTGGTAGTGATGATGATAGAAATAAAAATTGGAATAAGGGCAAAATGGCACAGAGATAAAATATATATTTGACTTACAATGAGAAAAGAAATTATTTAAAAAAAAAGAAAAAGAAAATTGTATAAGAATAAAGGAATAAAAAAAAAAATTAAAAGATGATGCTGTGATGTGGAAGAAAATAATTATATTAAATTTTTCTTATTCATTTATGTATGTATATATTTTTATCTTATTATTTATACTATTATTGTTTTTATTTTCACAAAATATTAAGGAAAAAAAAATTAGAGACAATAGAAATTGTTGACTATAGAAAAAAGTGTTTTGTATACATTTTTTTCTATTTTTTTTTTTGCTGTTTTTTATGAACTAAAAATACGGTCAAGATGTAAAAAGCTCAGAGTGAGAGTAGTGAACTTAATTGTCAAGTGAAATGGTGGTTAGAGGAAAAAAATTTTATGTCAAAAAGTTGATGAAAAAAAAAATTTGAATGTAATTTTATATGTTGAAGAAAATAATATTTAAAAAAAATTATTTTAAAAAAGAATTGCTGGGTGATCTCTAAATTTTTCAACTTGTCTTTCAACAAGATTTTGTAGCGAAGCATGCGTTTTTAACATCTGCACGTTCTATGCTTAAAAAAAATATATACTGGTTGAAAGATCAGAGATTTTATACAATTAAATATTCTACACACGATGTTACAGAGTAGAAGGACGAGTTAACGCTCACTTTTGAATCACGTATATATCTCTATACACTTGGTAAAATGATAAAATGAAAAAATGTTTAAATAAAAAATATAGCTATGAAAAGGACCCACTGTTAAATCAAATTACCATATTTGTTTCATTACAAATAAACTGTATTTTTTTTTATCAAACAAAAAAAAAAAAATATATTTTTCTTTTATTTTATTCAATTTTTAAATTATTATTTTCTTTGCTGCTGTAAAACCCTACAACAAATAAATTTAATTTTTTATATATTATATAAAAAGTTGAAATAAATTTAATTAATTAATAGATTTTATTATTATTTTTGAAAAATATTATCAAATTCCAGATTCCATTTGAAATTCCAGTTAAAAAAAATTTTTTTTTTTTTTACGTTCAAAACTCATATTACGTTATTAAAAAATTTTTCTGTACTATATAAAAGTGAACAATGTTTTTTATTTTTTTTTTTTTTATTAAATAATGTTCTTTATTGAAAATGAAAAAAAAAAAAAAAAATTATTATTTTCAATTTAAGAATGTGATTTTGATAGTAATAAATTTCAACGAAATTTGGATTATTTTACAGCTTTAATGTATTATTTGTTGTATTAATTTTTTTTCAAATTTATTTATGAAAATAATGATAATTAAATCGTTGTTAATATGATAGTTTCATTGCCTCAAGGTAGCTTTAATCGGGCTTGTTGTTTTATGTTAATTGAGTATTTCGAAAGCTCATGTTTAATCTAAAAATTCAATATGAACCTTGATTGTCAATTGTTTACAATAAATACTCATTATAAAATTGACTTTATTGTTTTTTTTTAATAACAATGAATATAAATTTAAAATTAAAATTACTTTTTAATTTTAAAATAAGTACTTGATTGTACTTTAAAATTATGATTGTACTAATTATGAAAAAAGAATGCAAAATAATTTTGAAATTGGAGAAAGTAATTACGATAAAGCTCGAAGAAATATTTCTACTAGAATCTAGCTTTAATTTTAAATGTCTTTAAATGACATTAACTGTTTGAAGAATAGAAAAAAATTAATTTAAAAAATACCTGGTGCTTCAAAATTAATTTTTACAAGTAGCTGATCCTAAAATCTAATTTAGCAATTGGCCAATTCCTAAAAAATTTTTGATACAAGAAAATGATGTTGGTTTCGATAAATAAAAATATATTAATATGCAATAACGGAAGCACATTGAAAGCACAAAGTTGAATGCAACGATCGAGCACTCCCCTAGGTGATATGATAATATTCTCTCTTCAAGTTAAGTTTAACGAAGCTCGTCGTTGGAACGCATACCGGATATTAAATGAGCACGACACTTGCATCATCCCTCTTATTATTATTATTATTTTTATATTTTCTCTCATATATTTTATATTCTTTTTTTTTTTCTTCTTCATTCACCATGAACCCACCCAGACAACAATATTTTTTTTATAATTTTTTTTTTCCAAGCCAAGAGTTTGGAAGCAAACAATATGTCCGTTTAATTTACTGAAAATAAACGGATGAAAACTTCCGTCATTGTTTGACAAACTATTTTTTATTTGACACATATTGATTGCTTTATTTCAAATATCTAGAAAATTTAATAAATGTCTTGTTCAATTTTAAATTTAACAAATGAAATTTAATTTAACTTTTTTTTTTTTATCAAATTAATTTTAACACTAGTAGCTTGAAAATAATCAACAAGTTAAAAAAAAAATTTAGTTTATTAAATTCAATACACATAAAATGATGAAAAAAAATATAAAAATTTTAAAAATTTTCAAATAATATTGACAATGAGAATAAAAATATATTCAAGTTATTTTTATATTAAATTATTTTATAAAAGAATAACTTGAAACTGTCCCAGTTGAATTGAATAATATTTTTTATGAATCTTTTTTTATAAAATTCAGTTTGAACGGGTAAAAATAAAAAAATATAAATTATTCAAAAGTTTTGTCATTTCAATAAGAGAGAATACTCTGAATAATATACTAAATTAAAAACTTTATTTTATAAAAATTATTAAATTATAAAAATAAATATTAAATATTGAAAGTTAAAAATATATTTGATGATTATTTGTTTCAGATAATTGATGGTAATCAAAAAACATTAGTGAGCAATCGTCGTGAACCAGGTGTATTTTGTGGTGAATCAGAACAACCACAAACATTTATATCAGAAACAAGTTTTGTACGTGTATTATTTCATGCTGATAATTTTACTGATCAAACATATTTTAGTTTTGATTCACGTGCTGAACAACAATTTGAAGTTTATTTACGTTATGGACAACATCCAGAATTATATCCAAATCGTCGTGGTGAAATAGTACCAGGTAGTTATTGTGAACGTGATTTTAAAGATTGTCGTTTACAAACATGTTATGTACAAAGTCCAGCATATCCTGGTATATATCCACGTTCATTACATTGTAAATATCGTTTAAATACACGTCAACCATTTATTAAATTATATATTGAAAATGAAGAATTTAATATTGATGGACAACGTTGTGAAAATATTATGACATGTCCAATGAGACCAATTAGTTCTGGTTCACAACATTGTCCATATGATTATATACGTGTTTATGATGGTAAAGATGATAGCTCAAAAGTCATTGGTACATTTTGTGGTATGGGAAAATTTCCATATAGTATTATTGGTACAAGTGCTGATTTATATGTTGAATTTGTATCATCACCAGCTGGTCCATTATTAAATACTGGCTTTCATTTTAATGTTGGTAATTGGCCAGCTCATGTTGAAACAGCTGGTGTTAAAAATGGTAGTTGTGATTGGTTATTAAGTAGTGATTCATTATTACCTGGTGGTGAAGGTATATTTTTATCAGTTGCACATTGGTATCCACCACATACAAGTTGTACATATCTTATTAGTGGTAAAATTGGTGAAATAGCACGTTTATATTTTCCAAGTTTTCGTGTTAATCGTATTGAATCACCAATTAAATTATATGATGGTGATTGTGGTGAAAGTTTAACAATATATGATTCAAATTGGCCAGATGATGCTAAAATTATTAAAACATTTTGTGATACATTTAGTAAACCAATGGAAAAATATGATTTTATATCAACAACAAATTCAATGTTTGTTAGATTTGAAAGTAAAACTGGTAGTTATTCTGGTAGTTCATTATATTATTGGGCACATTATGATTTTTTTAATGCAACTAAATTTGGTGAAACAATATTAAATACAGAATGTGATGAAAATTTTTCATCATGGAAAACACAATCTGGTATATTACAATCACCATTAAATACATTATTATATAAAAGATCTGGTGATCCACCAAATGATTTATCATGTACATATAGCTTTTTAACTGATAGCCGTTTATATGCAAGAGTTATATTAATTATAAATTCAATAACATTTAAAGATAATCCATATTCACAATGTGGTCATTGTTGGGATAGTCATGCTGATCGTTTAATAATACGTGAAATAAATACCAACACTAATAATAATAATAATAGTAATGAAACAATTAAAGGTGGACATTGTTTATGTAAATTAAATTCACCATTACGTATTGTATCACGTGGTGGTAAAATTGAATTAAAATTATTAATTGATGGTAGTCATTCAGCAACAAGTTATTTTAAACAATCAATACCATTATTTAATGCACATTATGAATTTATACATAGTCCATTATGTGGTCCAGCATTATTATCACCAACAACTGATGGTGAAGTTGAATTTCCAAATTATGAAGCACTTGGTTATGTTACACCACCACGTACTATTAAATGTATATGGGAATTACGTGTTAATCCAGATCGTGATTTATGGTTAAATTTTGATAAAATTAAATTTGCATCACGTTCATGTGAAGATGGTAAACTTGAAATTTTTTTAGCTGGTTCAATTGAACCATATTTAGGTATATGTGGTGAAAATGTTAGTTTTGTACGTGAAATGCCAATATTATCAGCTGGACAATTAGGTATGCCTAAAATACCAGATGGTGAACCACCACCAATAATAATACAATTTACTGGCTCAATGACACCAGCAAAAGTTGCATTTAAAATAGCATGGACTGAATTATATCGTTTACCACGTGATAATAATGGAAAATTAAATACCCAAAAACTTGAATCATGTGAATTTAAATGTCCTGGTAATAGTGGTTGTATACCAAATAATTTATTATGTAATGGTATTGTTAATTGTCCAAAAATTAATTTATCATCTGGTCAATTATTAAATGTTAGTTTAATTGAACCAGATGATGAATCAATTGAAATATGTGGAGGACCAATTGGTGCTAATGGAAATATTGGATTAGTTGGTACTGCTGGATGGGCAGGTGCTGGTTTAAGTGCTGGTATTGCAATATTACTTGGTATTGCTTGTCTTGTTATTGTTTGTCGTTTATGTAAACGACGTACACATACAAGAGATATTCATGTGCCCTATTAATGCAATTTAATATTTAATTTTAATTTATATATTGTTAATCCATATATTCATCATGAGCATTATTAAATTGAGCCACACACACACACACACACACACACAGTACAGAGAGAGAATAGTGACAGAGTTTATAAACATAATTAACTGACAAGAACATGGACATTTTGAGCTGTCTAGATATCTATATATCTGACAGATATAATTAAATTCCAACATAGATAAGATTTTGTACGTGATGAGTACAAGTAAGCTAGTAAATATTCGATAATCTGTCAGGCAAACTTTGTAAAATCCATTTACTAATCTTTTAAAAAGTTAATATATAATTTTGACCCAATTTATTTCTCAAATCAACTAAATTTAAATAATAATAATAATCCAATGTTTCAAAAGTATTATTATAAATTCTTATTTGTAAATATTAAAAATATATATTATTTAAATTATTTCAAGAAGATAATATATTTCAAAAAAAAAAAAAAAAACGAAAAATGTAATAAATAAAAATTGTAATGTAATGCGTTTTACAATAAATAAATAATTAAACTAGATAATATTATTATCATCGATATAATTATAAAGAAAAATAAAAATTACATTGTATTGTAATTATTACTGTAATTGATTATTATATTTTTTACAAATAAAAACAATTGAAAAAAAAAAAAATATATTTTTATTTTATAAAACAAATATTTTTGATGATTACAAGGATTTTAAAATTAATTTATAACAATTGATTGTAGAAATTAACAAAAGACGATATATACCAATTCATTCCAGGAATAAGCATTTCACTTGTATTCGTGAAATAAGTTGAATACTAAAAGCTAGCTTTCAATTGTCTTGAAAGTTTTGAACATTGCTACGTTAAGTGGTGAGTGTTACCATGGCTAAAGTAATATAATCATATGATTATTATTTGTCCAACATTTTCATATTAAACTTATCAAATTATCCTACATCAATTTAATTTTTTTTTTTAGCTTCTTGTTATTATATATTATTATTTTATTTCTACCCACATTGAGTGTAATAGTTTTAAATAACAAATCAGTAAAACATGTTTGAATTATTTTCACCAATAAAATGTTTGTTATCACGTGAACCTGTCACAATTGATAATATTGTATTTAGATTACATTGTCGTATGACAGTTATAATATTGACAACATTTTCAATTCTCATAACTGCAAAACAATTTGTTGGTGATCCAATATCTTGCATAGCTGACGGTAGAATTGGTAAGTACATAAAAAAAATATTTTATTCTTCATTTCTGTAACATAAAAAAGATATATAATTATATAAATTTTATAAAATAATTGTCAGTTAATTAGTATGAAGCAAAATAATGACAATATTTAATAAGCTCTGTTGAATAGAGTTGAACAAAAAAAAATATATATAATAGAAAAAAAAAAATACATAAAATGTTCTCAATAGACTTTTACAATCCATAAAAAAAAAAAAGAATGAACAAGAAAAAAAACACAACTTTTATATACGAGAGTTTATAAAGCCAGATTTCACTAATAAAAATGTCATTTTGAAGAGTAAAAAAGATGAGCTTGACGAAAGTAAAATTCACGTTTAATCTCGGACTATCCCCTGGGGCTTAATCTACAATGTGAATGTGGCTTTAACTCATCTCTGGTCAAAAAATAAATAAAAAATAAAACACACAATTGGACTTTTTACGGTTTTACAGTCAAAAAAANTTTGATAATTAATTTATTATTTTTATTATACTCAAAAAAATTAATTAAAAATAAATATAAAAAATTCAAGATAATTAAGAAAAAGTCTATCAAAAGTTATCAGCTTAAAAAATAAATAAAACTTTGATATTAATGATAATCACTTGAGCTTTTTTTATTTTCATTGTCTCGAGACGATGCTTCTTGATAAGAAGGATTATATAAAATTAATAGGATTTTTTTTATTTTTGTCTGTTTCATTATGATTATTTTTATTTTTCTTTCAAGCTTTGATTTTTTTTTTTTTTTATAGATAAGGAATCAATTGATGCTTATTGTTGGATTTATAGTACATTTACAATTGCAAGACATTTACGTGGTGTACCAGGACGTCATATTGCAAATGCTGGTATTGGTCAAGGTCTTCCAAATGATGAAATACATCATCATCGTTATTATCAATGGGTATGTAATATTTGCATTATCATAATTAATAATTTTAAATTAATTTGTAAATTTAATTATGTGCAACAGGTATGCTTGGTATTGGCTCTTCAGGCTATTGTATTTTATTCACCAAGAGCATTATGGATTGTACGTGAACGTGGTACTGTTGCTTTACTTTCACGTGATTTAACATCACCATTATTACGTGATGTATGGAGTCAAGAAAGAAAAGAACAACTTGTCGAATATTTTGCAACTACTCATCTTCATGCACATACATATTATGCATTGTCATTTTTTTTTTGTGAAATATTAAATTTTATAAATGTCGTAAGTTGATTGTTTATTAAATTATTAAAAATAATTAATTAATAGCTGGTTTTTTTTAACAGATTGTACAAATATTATTATTGAATATATTACTTGAAGGACAATTTTTAACATATGGATCATCTGTTGCTGAATTTGAAAGTGAAACAAAACCATTTGAAAGAGTTGATCCAATGTCAAGATTATTTCCAAAAGTATCAAAATGTACAATATATACATATGGCTCATCTGGATCATTACAATCACATGATGCACTTTGTGTATTACCATTGAATGTTGTTAATGAAAAGACATTTGTATTTTTATGGTTTTGGTTAATATTTCTTGCTTTTGCTGGTGCTGTTGCAATTATTTATAGAATTATTGTACTTACACAAGCACATGCACGTATTTATTTACTAAGAGCATCAACAAGAACTGTGCCATTAACACAAATTCAAACTATTGTTAAGACATTAAATTTTGGTGATTGGTTTTTGCTTTATCAATTATCACGTAATGTTAATCCAATTGTATATCGTGAACTTATCACTGAACTTGCCAACAAATTTTCAGGCAAATATTATTCACATGTTGCTTGAAATTATTTATTAATTTTAATCTATTTTGTTTATATCCTATAAATTTAGTTGATAAATTTTTCATTTGTGTTTAATTGTTGTTTGTATCAAGGACATTATTGTCTCAATATTTTACTATGTACCTATAAAATAATATTTTTTTAAATTAACAATAAAAGAATATTAATTATAGTTTTTTTTTTTAAATATTAATTCATTTTATAATATTTTATATAATTTTTAATTTTAAAATTTATAAATATGACAAGGGATTATTGACCGACTCCTGGTGCATCCTGATACCTGGTGCATGACTGTTTAAAAATGGTGGCAATCGGTAACCTCGACAACAACCTTGACAACCCCAATAAACGTTTTTGTTTTTTTTCTTTTCATCATTATTTTTATATACACAAAAACTTGAATCTAACCTCAAAAAAAAATTAATTTTTGACAATATTTATCTAAATTTAATATTTTGATTTGTTTATACAAAATTGCTGATAAATTTTAACGTAAGTTTAGATTATTATTATTTAACTAAATTAACCTTTTTTCATTTCTATTATTGTTATTTAATTTATAAATAATTTAGACAAAAAAAAAATGGATAATTTTATAAAATCAAATAATAAAAATTCATTAAAAACAAAATCAACAATAATTGAAAATTACAATGCACTATCAAAATTACGTAAAGATAAAAATAAATTATATTTTCCAAATTCAATACCAAATATTGATAAATTATCAACAAAATCAGTTTATCGTCCAGATAAATTATCACGTAATAAAAAACAAAAAAAACAAAAAATTAATAATTCAAGTATTGAGATAATAAATTATAATTTAAATAAAAAATATAATAATTCATTATCATCAAATAGTAGTGACACATTATACAATAACATTGATGAAAAACAAATAAATTTATTAAATTATGAGTCAAATAATAATGATAAATCAATTGATAAAAAATATTCTTGGCAAAGTTTAAATTGGATTCCACCATCAGAAAAAATTAATAATAAAAATTCATTATGTGATGTTAAATATTCATGGCAAATAATTGGCACAAGTGCACAAACATCAGACACATTATTATTAAATAATATTTATAAAAAAAAATCACAATGTAATATTAAATATTCATGGCAAATAATTGGCACTGATACACAAGTAACATCAAATGATTTGTCATTTAAAAAAAATTTAAACTATTGGGATGGTAAAATATTAATATCAAATAATAAAAATATTAATTATCAAACAAAAATTAATAATAATTATTATATATTATGCAATGAAAGTATACAAACAACTGATGATAAAATTTTACAAACTGATTTGACTGATTGTCGAGTTAAATATTCATGGCAAAATTTAACAAAACCATATTTGCACTAATACATTTTAAACATGCTTTACTTCAACTATTTTTTTTAACAAAAATAATAATAAGAACATTAAAAAAAATTGCAGATAAAGCTCAGGTAATTTCTAGATATTTTATACCTGAGCTTTAGCTGATGAAATTTTTAATAAATTTATTTAAAAATTAATTTTATCTTTCAGTAATTTAGCATTGATGATTTATTACAAATGGATTTTTTTGATAATGATACAGTTGATGAATTAAATTCAACATTAACTGATGAATCACAATTTCTACCAGTTGATAATTATGATACAAAATCAGATAAATATCATGAAAAATTACGTCAAGAAGAATTGGAATTAAGATTAAAAAATTCAAAAGATAAAATTGATAGTTATGAAAAATTAATAAACAATATATCTGATGAATGTTTAAAAATTGATTTAAATTCAAATGAGTTATTAAATTTCAACAAGTCATTTCATGAGACAGATGTTGATGCTAAAAATGTTATATCATACATTCAAGAATATATATTTAAACTTGAAGATGAATTCAAGAGTCTAGACAATGCAGATAACCAAGTAAGTAGAAAAATAAATTAACAAATCAAACAAAATTAATCATAACAATAATAATTTCAACAGATTGAAAATGCAACAGATAAAGTTATCCAAGAAATTGACAAAACATATGATAAATTATTAACAACAATAACAAATGAAATAAATAAAAAACGTGATATTCTAAAACTAGAAGCAAATGTATTTAAAAATGAAAATTTAACACCATTAAAAGCATGCAGACAACAAATTAAAAATGAAATATTAAAGAAAAAAAATTTAATTAATGAAATTGAATTAAAATTAAATAACAATGTTTATCATAAAAATTCTGAGCTCAATGATCTTCATGAAAATAGTGGAAAAATTGGCGGGTAATTATTGATTAATTATTTAAAAAAAAAAAAGCAAGTTTATTAAATTAATTTTTGTTGAATATTATTTACACAGTATACCAGCAGTACCATCAATAGATGAACTACCATATTTAAATTTTAAAAATCCAACACATGATGAAATACATAATATATTAAATTGTGTTTATGATGTTGGATCAATAATAAAACTTGGTCCAGTTAAAATAATTGATGTACAAGAAAAACCAGGTTGTATTTATGTCAAATGGAATATTGATGATCCTGATTTTGCAAATGATGAATATATTTATTTACTACAAAAAGCTAATGGTGAAATAAATGATCAAACATCTGATGAATTTGTAACTGTTTATGAAGGAACTGATAATTATTGTTTTATAAATGATCTTCAATTTAATCAAATTATTACACTTAGAGTTGGTATACAATCATTTGAAACTGCCTGGAGTGCACCACGTATTGCTAAAACAAATATTACTTCTTATGGTATGTATAATAATTATTTTTATTTATTTATTGTACTTATTTTTCATTCAGTATTTTCTTTCTTTTCTTTTCTTTTCTTTTCTTTTTTGTTGATCAAATAAATAATTTTAATTATGATTACTATTTACACTTGTAGACAGTTTGTGATTAGAAGAAACTCTGTTGGACTTAATTAATAAATAATATTATTTATTGCAAAATTAATTGTTTATTTTAATTTATTAATTTCAGGATGGAGTCAAGAAAATAAAGATTACATGATAACAAATAACGGCACAATTGCTGCAAAACTTTTTGATAAAATAAGCACGTTATATTCAAAAAGTGCACAGTTAGATGGAAATCAAATTATTGAATTTAAGGTAATGCTAAAATATTTTAAATTATAATTATCATATTTATTAATAATAATTTTGTAGTTTTTAGAAGTACCAAAAAATGCAAGTAATAATGAAGGTATTGCCTTGCTGAATGAGCCAAATGATTGTCATGATAATTTAATTCGTGATGGTTCACTTTTTATAACAAGCCAGGGTAAAATATTTATGGATGGTAATGAAAAATCAATGCAATTACCTAAAATTGAATCTGGTGTTACTGTTTTAATAACATTATTAAAAAAAGATGATGAAACATTGAGAATTAATATTGAGTGTTCAGATAAAATTGTTATTTATGATTGGTGTATTGATACACCTTTGTATTTTGCTACGAGATTAGCTGGACACAGGTGGAATTTAATGGTCAAGTGAACAGTTTTTTAAAAAATATTTTATATAATTTGAGTGAAAAAAAAAAGTGATTTATATTATTGAAGTTGATGTTTTTATTGGGATGTATTTTTGAGATAATAATTGTTAATAAAAAGCAAATAAATTCAATGAAAATTGACGTTAAATTTTATAAATGATAATTATTCAAAAAAATTTATTAAATTAATTTTTTATACATATTAATAATACAATAATATATCAACAGTACCGTCAATTTTATTTATCTGTCATATTAAAGATCGTCACGTTTAAATAAATAATATCTTGTTTGTGATTTTGACTAATTATTAGCCTGAACATCCACGACATCCACAGTGAATACACTCGACAATTCTGCCTTCTTCTAATTTTCCTTTTGGAACTCTGCAAATACAATTAGTGCCAAAATTTGTGTCTCTTGTCTGAATGCACCTGAGACAACACAAGTTTTCATAGCCAACTTTTTTCCATTTGGCAATTAAATTTTTGTCAGCAATATTTTCAGCAAGACAAAAATCATAAAGTTCTACAATAAATAAAATTCATTGAAATTTAAATTTGTTTAAAAAGATATTGTTAGTTTTATTACTTACCACGACTAATTGCTTTCCTGCGATAAAATAAATCATAAATGTATCTTGATTTTTGATGATGAATTTTAAATATTGGCCATAAGGATTCTTGCTTTCTTTTTCCCTCATGTGGTTCAGTTTCAGCTAAAAAAAAACATAAACAAAAGTTTCAAACAATTAATAAATCATTGTTAGACAAGATACAAGAGCAGAGTCAATAAATAAAGTTAATAATTATAAAACTATTAACAATAATTAAAAGACAAAAACATAAATAATAATGATAAACATAACCAATAAGAAACAATAATTTACCTTCACGCATTTTTTGCTCCAATTCGTCTAAAGTAGGCTCAATTAATTCCCAGCCATCTGGAAGTGGTTTTTTGCTTCTTCTTACTTTTGGCATTTTATTTTATTAATTAACAAATAAATATAATAAATATATAATAAATAATTTAATGACAGATTGGAAACAAGATAGTTGTTCGTTGTACAAGAGAGAGAAAATAAATAAAAATAAAACCGATGAGACTATGAGAGGAGAGCAGAGGAGTGCAGAGGAGAGTAAANGAGAGATTTTGTTTGACATAGATGACGCTACAGTAAAAAAAAGTCAACTGATGGTAAAGTAGATTCAAAAATCAAGCGCGCTAAATTCAAAATTCACAAAAAAAAATTGTTAATCAACATTTAAAAATTGTTTTAAATTATTAATAGTTAATTTTTAATTTGTCAAGGTTCAATAAAATAATTAATTTGTAAATAACATTATAATTTTATTGATATACAAAATATACTTTAAACTTAAATGATTAATTTTGTTTTGATATCTTAAAATTTTATGAAAAATAATAATATTAATTTATATTTATTTATTATGAACAAATTCTAACTGGTAAACCACGAACAATTGTTGCAACTGCAGTCATATATTGTCTTTTACTATAATTTTTAGCCAATGAAATTGCTCTTAACATTTCATTTTCTCTTGTTTGACAAATATCATTTAATTTACAAGATTTTTCATTTTCAATAAAACCTTTTGACCATTTATCATCATCAATATTTTTCCATACATTTTTTGATTTAGATGGTAAAAAATTTGTTATAAAATTAACAGTTAATTTATCAGCAGCTAAATCAGTTATTTCCCAAATCATACCAAGTATACATGGACTACATGCTGTTAAATATTGATTTGCCAATGATATTGGTGGAAATTTACCACCATTATTTAACATTTTTAAACTTGAACAACCAAATAATAACGGTATTGCTTTTGCACGTGTTTTTTCAATAGTATCACGTGGTAAATAATTCATACCAGAACCATGTCCATTATACATGAAAAATGTATAATTTGATAATGCATTAATAAATTGTTGTGTTGTTGGTGGTGCATGATAAATACCATTCCAATTTGGTAACCAATCATCAATAAATACTTTCATACGTTTTTCCATTTTTTCTAAATCACCACTTGGATTAACAACAAATGTACCTAAACCATTATCAGTACAATCATCAAGTTTAATTTCCAAACATCCATTATTAATTGATTTTTCATATTCTTTAAATAATGCATAAACCATGTGAAAACATGAAAATCTTGTTACTGGATTTTTAATTAATATTGACATTGATTCAAATGGTAAATAATCAATAAATTCATCAACAATAAGTACAAGTGTTTTACGTATTTCAGTTTCAATTGCTGATGAAAATTTTGTCTTTCCAATTATTGAATATATTATATTTTTACATAGTTTTGATGGACCATTTAATACCCATGTTACAGCACGATCAATTTCTTCTTTATTTAAATATGATGAACATGATGCAATTTTTTTTAATAACCATATTTGTTTTATTGTTATATTACCATTAATTTTTTTATCATCAATTATTAATTTATCAATTATTTGTAATAAATCTTTTGTTGTATATGATGGTTCAATTGGATCAGCAATAAATAATATTCTCCATTCTCTTAACCAATTTTTTTCAATCTCATCAATTGCTATTTTCATTGTTTCATTTTGACGAAATCTCATTTGCCAATATTGTTGTTTATATGTATATGAACGACTTAAATCTTTTTTATTATTATCTAGTAGAGTTTTTATTGAACTAACAATATCATAATTATTATTTTTTGGCTTTGGTAATAATAATGTAAATGGTGGAATTGCATTTTTACCTGTTGGCAATACAACAAGATGAATTGGATGTGTTGTTAATGGTGATGTTGGATATTCTGATTTATCATATGCTTTTGTTACTTGAAGCATGTACCATTCTGTAATTAACAAGCAATTGAATCAATTAAATCAATAATTTATATTTAAAAAAATATAAACTTACCACTTGGAAGTTGTTTAAGTTTTAATAATAATTTATCATATGTTTGTTTTGAATCAAGTCCAAGATCAAAGTGTGATGGATCAAGACCATATACTGGTTGATTTTGGTCATTATTTTTTTTAATTTCAGATTTAATATATCTATATCTAACTTGTGTACGATGATGAAGACCCTGTGATTCAATCAAATGACTAATTGCTTTTGGCTCATCATTTAACTGTAATAATAGAAAAAAAAATAAAAACATCAACAAGTATAAATAAATGTAAAATATATAATTATAATGTAAAAAAAATAATATTACATTGCCAGCAACTAGAGCAGATAATTTATGAAATGTTATCAGTTCATTATTATCCAATGCAATTTTAATTTTTTGATTATATTCATCCAATTGTTTGGAAAATGATTTCACTGGAATATCATCTTCACAAGGATTTTCCTTGTTTTCTTTTCGCCAATTTGGCTGTATTTGATCCTTGAGTCTTTCAAAAGCTTTCAATGATCCTTTCAATAATACAGGATCAATTTTTTCTGCCATTTTTAATACACAATTGTTTTAAATTTATTGAGATTTGTTATTTATCAACACGTGTGATGAATAATGATCATTTGATCAAACATTTGACACAATTTATTTATTTATTTGTGGACGAGAAAACCGGCCCTTTGTTCATCTTTGTTATTGTTGACAATAACAACTTTATGATTAGCATCGATTACAAAGGAATCTTTACTTATCTCTCAACTAAATTTTACCAACATGGCGACTTGAAAAATAAAAAAAAAAATGACGGCTGCTTGACTGCGCTTGACGTACGTATCATCAAAGTAAAATTGGAACAAATTCAGCAGATCATTTTGGTCTCCTATGTCAAGAGTTTAAGTTTAATAAATTATATATCAATATATAAAATATATTAATACATAAATATAAATAAAATTATTTTCTTATTTAAATTTTAATATAAAAAAAAAAAAACTAAGATGCCAAGAGGTAAAGTATTTAATTAACCAAATAAACATTTGATAATTTTTTTTTTTTTTTTTACTCAATTTACTCAATTCCCAGTCCACGTTTTTGCATTAAAAAAAAATATATCTATACGTTTGAGATAAAATTATCTTCAATGCTTGTTTGACCCTGAACAATATTAAATTATTTTTAATATTTTAAGGTAAATTTGTTAATCACAAGGGACGTAATCGTCATTTTACAAACCCTGAGGAATTGGAAGAGCAAAGAAAAGCTGAGGAAGAAAAACGAAGATGGAGGGTAAGGTTATTTAAATAACATGTATCATCAATATGTTGCTGATAAATACATGTATTTATAATTTATACTTGATAATTAATAATAATTAATATGTTGTTTTAGCAACAACACAAAGGTGAAGAATCATCAAGTGAAGAAGAAGAAATTGTACCAAAAAAGGACAAGGACAACTCTGACAGTGAGAGTGAATCAGAAACATCTGATTCAGAAACTGAGGTAAATAATAATTAATCCATTTTTAATTATTATTTTGGGATTGATTTAATTGTTTTTTTAATTTTAGGGAAAGGCTAAAGGTGTTGAGGCTCTTATTGAAATTGAAAATCCAAATAGAGTACAAAAAAAAGCCAAGAAATTGTCACAGCTAAATGAAACACTTGTTAAATCATCATCATCAAAGCCAGAATTATCAAGAAGAGAAAGGTTAATAATATATTTATATTAATTAAAATTTATTATTATTAATAATAATATTAATAATAATAATATTGTTGGATGTGTTTTTTTAGAGAACAACTTGATGCTGAACGTGCACAGGCACATTATCAAAAACTTCATGCTGCTGGTAAAACTGATGAAGCACGTGCTGATTTAGCTAGATTACAAATAATTAAACAACAAAGAGAAGAAGCAGCAAAACGTAGAGAAGATGAAAAGAAAAAAAAAGAACTTGCTTCACAAAAAAAAACTGAAGCAACATCAAGAGCTCTTGGAAAAAAAATATAAATTTTTTTTTATAAATTAAAAAAATATGATTTAATTATTCCACTTCTTGATAAAACAAAAAAAAAAAAAATACTAATAATAATTATTGTATTTACAATGGTTTTCAATCTCTTTAATTTTTTTATATCAATAAAATTAATTAATAAAAATTTATTATATTGATATATATGTTTTGTTCTTCTTTTTTTTTTTTAGTTTTTCATTTGGTTTGTTAATTTTGTTGCCGCTAGATGTCCAAGTATCAACAATTTTATGTTTTTTAATTTGCCCAACATTATAAGAAAAAGGTTTTAATTTAAAAATTAATTAAAATTTATATTCTTGCAAATAAAAAGACACATTGGAAAAGAAAAAAAAATTTATATTTCAAAGTCAAGATAAATTATTGAATAAATTTTCTATATATATTATTAAAAATAAATATTAACTGTGGAAAACTGGAAATTGTTCATCTTCAATTCTAGATTCAATATTATTATTTTTTTTAAAATAATCATCAATTGTTGTAAATGGTGATGATGATCTAGAAATAATTGGAAATGGTGTTGTAAATGAAATTGAATCACCAGTATCAGGTGCTGATTGTCCTTCATTTAATGAACCACTTCTAAATGAATCAGGTGTTCCATCAATTGATTGTGAATTTCTTCTGACAATTGGTCTAAATGTATTCATATATTTTGTTGTTATTTCTTCAGGTACTGTTGACGTTCTTCGTAATGTTGATTTTTTCATTCTACAAACAAATAACTCAAATACTATTTTTAACATTATTTAAATCATTTTGATATAATTATTTATAATTTTTATAATTTAAAACACATTATAAATAAAGACAAATACAGTTAATAATTTATTGAACGTACTGAGAGGAATCTGTTTGAGGTGAAATTCTTTCTCCATTATTATCCATCAAGCCATGACCATTGTCCCAAGACTTGTTACGACGATGATCTTTATATGTTTCAGCAATATTACTAAAACTTCCAACAATTCTTTTATCAAGTTCCTTCAATACTTTTGATGGTATTTGAATATTATTCTTTGATAATTTTGTAAAGCTAACACCAACTCCATTCTTAAATAATAAATTAACTATTAATTTTAGTTTATTTTGTTGTTTAATTTTACTTACTCGAGAAGCATCGTCAATTGGATTTGTCCAAATATTCATTGAACTTGGAAGATCATCATGTTGTGAACTACTGAGAATAGTATCAGAGTAAACTGGACGAGCTGGAATTATTGGTGAACGACAACAAACTCTGTAACAAAAATAAACAACAAAAATATCTAATGAAAAATTTTAATATTTAATCAATTAAAAATTGACATTCAACTGTTAAAATAATTAAAATATATATCAAGATTGAAAAATTAATTAACTTACGAATTAACATCTTCCAATTTTTTAAGCAATCTTTCATTCTCACGACAAACCAATTCTTGATCACGAAAAATATGATCTCTTGTTGTATATAATTCAGCATTTTCACGTCTAAGTGCTTCATTTTCATTGATATAAGATCTTAATAATTCACTCAATTCATTGTTATCTAATTCAGCAAGTTTATCAATATCAACTTGTGCTAGATTAAGTTGTTGTTGTTGATATTTTTCATTTAATTCATTTAATCTTTGTGGATTTATTGTTTCATTTCCAATATGTAATGCAGTACGTAAATGATCATTTTCAGTTTGTAATGCACCAACTTCACGTTTTAAACTTAATATCAATGCTTCTCTTGGATCCATAACAATTATTGGCTTTGTGCGAATTTTTTTTGCTCTTGCTGCATAACGTAGAGTATTTAATGTTTCACTTGTATTTGAACGAGCTGATGATACACATGCAATCTAAAATTTAAATCAATTTTTTTAATCAATTAACTCAGCTGAATTTTTTAATAAACAATTAACAGCTTTAATTAAGTAAACATTTTAATTATTAAATAATGGAAATTATTTTTCCATATCCAACGAAATGAAAATCAATTTAATTTTAATTTTTTTTTACCATCAAAGAAACTCCATTCCCTGCCAAACTATCAGCCAATAATTTTGTCAAATTACTATCTCTGTATGGAATATGACCAAGCTTTTTTTTTCCATCACTCAATGAAGCTATACAATATCCTAAAGAGGAAAAAAAAATTAATTAAATTTACTTTTTTATATAAAGATTATTTGAATAAACTAAAATATAAAAATTTAATTTACCTAAAACCATAAGACTTTTGTTGATATTATTGGCTTCTTCTAATGTTTTTCCTTCACTTTGAGTTTTTTTTGTCATTTCACTACCAGCAAGATCAACAAAATTAATTTTACCTTGTTTTGTTATAAACACTCCATTATCCATCTGTTATAAAGCAATTAAAATATAAATAAAAATTGTAATTAGTTTTTTGTTTTATTTATAATATTATCACCTGCTGTTCTGATGTTATATGAACAGTCAATATCGTGTGACTTCTACTGGAATGTTCATTCATGTTGTGCGTGCCTACTGATCTGTTTCGCATTCCTTAACAAAAAAAAAAACCAAAACAAAACAATGAAAAACAAATAAAATAAGTGATGATGATGAAAAAAAAATTATTAAAAGATGAAAATCAATAGCCTTTACCTTCTTCAAGTACAGCCATTAAATCATCAAGTTCTTGACACTCAACAGTGAATAAATTTTCAACAAAAAAACCACGTATTTTTTTACTCCATCTAACAGCAAGTGATTTTCTTGATGATCCAGGATTTAATAAATCAATAACTTTTTCATTATATATTTCAAGAAATGATGATTTTAATACAAAATTAAATTCTTTACGTTCTTGAAGTGTTTTAAATAAATAAACAAATGAACGAAATACTAATCCATGATCTTCAGAGTATGAATCAATTGGTCCATCAAACTAAAAACAACAAAATTTATAATTAATTAATTTCAAGATAATTTTAGATTAATATTGCATTAATTTATTATTTATTACCAATCCAGGTGGTCCAGTTAATGTATGTGTTTTACCACTTCCAGTTTGTCCATAACAAAAACAAGTACAATTAAAACCTTCAACTGCCATTTCAATAAGTTTTTTAATTCCTGAATGTTGTAATACATCTTCTTGACTTGCTGATGGTTCAAATACAACATTGTAGGAAAATAATTTATTCTTTTTTTCATTTCCACTGCTTATTGGATTTTCAATTTGTATTTGTCCATCACCAGGTAATTTAAGTGATAAATCATCACCATATTTAATTTCTTTATTACTTAATGGACGTACTCGTACAACAACATTAATATTATCTTCTGGTATTAAATGTTTTGAGCCAACTATTTTTTTATCACCTTCAGTTAATCTTTCAATACTTCCAGATCTTTAAAAATTATAAATAATTATTATTTTATTAAATAAACAAATAAAAAAATTAAACAATAAATTGATTGGTTTAATTTTTAATGATAATTTAAAATCAATTTTATTCAAGGTTTTTAAAATCCAATTCATTCATTCAAAAGCTATTCATAAATAATTTCAACAGAACATAAATTTAAATATAAACTTGAAATAAAAAAAATTAAAATAACGAGGGAAGAAAAAAAAAAAAAATGTTTACGAGTTTATTTTAATTTTGTGTTATATTTTTGGATATAACAGTGCAATGAAAAATCGTCACACGTGTTATTTTAAATTATAAATTTTTCGTTGAAATAATTATTTAATATTAATTCAAAGAATTATATTATAAAGTTTATTTAATTTATTTTAATAAATTGGCTTTGTGGAAAATTAGAAATTTATTTACATGAATAATAGAGTTTATCAAATGTTGATTCAACTGATGAATCATTTTGTGCATGAAAATGATCAATAAATGTTTGAATTAAAAGATAAATAAATAATAAAAAAAATAAAAAAATAAAAAAAATCGCGTGTCTTTTAGTTAATCTACTAGACAAATCAACCTTCAATTCAAGTCAACAATCATTGCGTGATTAGGGGAAACCCTTATGTTTAAAAACTTTGTATAAATATTTTTCTAATGTTTTTTTTTATCTGATATATTATATTTATTGACAACAATGCTCATGTTAATATGAATATTAGGAATCTAAAAGAAAGATATAAATTATCATATTATCATAATTTTTATAAACAACCCCTTGACTATTTTACGGAAATTTATTTATCTATTACATGTATAAATATCAAAATTAAAATTAACAAAAAGTATATAGCTTTAATTTAAAATTATCAAAAAATAATATTTTTAAAATTTTTTATAATATCCTTTTTTTTTTCTTTTAATAATTCCTGTAATATTTTATTTCGATTTTAAAAAATGACATGCATTATTCAACATCCCTTGCATGTTAAAAAATTTTTTTTTTTTTAAATAAAAATATTATATTTATTCCTATTTTAAAATAATGATAATTTTAAAAATTTTTATTTTAAATTTATGCATTTTTTTTTTATCTAACAATTGTTTTTTTAAATTATAAATTAAAAAATATTTAAAAGACACTATTTTTAATTTTTATTTATAATTTTATTGTAAATTTAAATCTCCAAGTCATGTTGAATAGATAAATAAATAATTTTTAAATAAAATGATAATTTTGTTATTAATTTTTTTTGCACTTTTATCAACTAATTTTTTTGTTTTACAAAGAACATTATAATGTCTGAGTGTTCATCAAGATGATAATCATAAATAAAAATGACCAATAGGGGGTTTGATTATGTCGGGGGGTGTTAATGATTATGATAATATTGATCGTTATGGTCGAGAGTGCATGGACAAGGTCTCTCGATCGATATTATCTACAGTATGGCTCATCAAATACAGGCTTACATTATTATTTTTTTTCATTATTAACATTATCACTGTATACCCTAGCACTTATATTTTTTTTTTTTTTCTTATTTTATTTTCCATCAGGTAAAAAAAAAAATGACACAATGTTTAATAACGTCACGAGAGATATAC
>MKYW01000003.1:963720-978573 GCA_015776835.1 Aphidius ervi | reverse complement strand
TGAATTAAATTTTTGTTCACCAAGTATTATTGTTGAATTTATTGAAGAATCAGTTCCACAATTGGAACTTGATTCTTCATTTTCATTTGACTCATTCATGACATCATCACATTTATTAACTCTATATATATTTTTTTTTATTTTCAATTTTTAATTTCAATTGAAATTATACAAAATTTATTTCATTTTAAATTTAACTTTTTCATCACTGATTAAAATGTTTTTAATTTTTTTCACAATTGTTTTTCTACATTTTTTTTGCTGCTGTTTAAAATCAAGTTGTAAATTTATCAATGATAATTTAAGTAATCAATAATAATATAAATTAATATCAATTTTAATTTGTAGATAAAAAAATTGATATTAGATTTTTTTTTTTTTTTTATTGTTCATTTGTCATTTGAAATGTAAAAATTTTTTTTTTCTTATTAGGATAAAATTGAAAGGACAATTTGTTTATGTAACGGAATTATTTATAATATATTATTGAATAAAAATTACGGTTCTTTATTCGTGACTTTATTTGATAAAAGAATGTAAAAAAATTTTGATTGATTTATTGTTTTTTTGTTACTTTTACAGGTGAATTTTTCAAGGATACATTCGCGACGCACGGATGAATCGAAAATTGCTGAATACAGATAATAAATAATAATAAAATAATAATGTTTAAAATTATATATGCTTCACCGTTATTGATAAATAATATATATTTTTAAAGATAGTATATTCCTTTGTAAATAATGCTGAATAACGATGAATATATATATTTTTTTTTCATTAAACTTGTAATTACATTTAAAAAAAAAATCCGATAACATAAATATGATGGCTATGATTAAGGTAAATTAATAAATATGTAAATGAATAAGTTTATCGATTTAAAAATTATTATTTTATAATTAATTATAGTATTATTAATTCGGAGAAATTTTTATAAGGCAAAAATTATTTTCGAGAAAGCTGAATTTTCGATACAATCGAAGGTAAAAAAAAGAAGTTAAATGGGAGTTGAAAAAAATTTTTAAATCGGTTTATTATTCATTATTTACAAGAGGATAACATCCTTTGGAAATTTTAAGTATGTATTTTCTTTTTAAATTTAAGAGAATTAAATTTGGTAAAAAAAAATTGATCAATATCAGCAAAAATAAAAAATGAGGACATTGGATTGTTTGACCGATTTATTTTCATTTATATTTCGATAAATATTAATCACAAGAATTTATTCTTCTTCATTTCGTCCTTTCACTTTGTGTTTTTATTTTTTCTTAAAAAAAAAACCACTTCAATTTCTCTATTTGTGTTTGTTTATAATTTAAAAAAAAAAATTCAAAATCAATTCGTGATTGACGATTGACATTTCCGGGGTTTCGATTTAACGGATGTTGGTAAAATGATTTTTTTTTTTTTCCTGCATTTTAACAAAATGAAAATAAGATAAAAAAAAATAAATACATTATCATGTAACGAAGAAAAAAAATTATTAATAAAATGTAACTAATTTATATTAAATTTTTCTGTAAATTATACTGTAAATTTCTTGAAGTAAAAAAAAAACGAAATTAGAGTACTTAAATTTCAACTATAGAAAAAAAAAGTATGATCTTGTTTATTTTTATTTTTTATTCAAAGTGCAAGATATTTTATTTTTAGAGTGTCTATTAATGGAAACGACAGGCGTGCATTGTTATTTCTAATTTGAGTCTTGTCATGGTGGAAAAAAAAAATCATTTTAAGTTTTATTTCATTGAGTGAATAAAAATATAGAAATATATTAAAATTAAGTCATGAACTTGTAGTCAAGGTGACATCGTACAATAAACTTTGAAAATTAAATTATTTGCACTATTCATTTTACACTAATAAATATAATTAACAATGTAAAAATAATTTGGACACGATGGCTAACAAGCTGTATCAATTTCGAATAATATTTTTAAAAATATTTTATCAAAGCTTTTTATTAAAACTTGATGTAAATATTAATTTTTTAAATATCAAATTAAATAAAATTAACTAGACAAATTAAATTAATAAACAATTTAGTATTTTATTTTTTATTTGAAACGTTTTTTTTTAAACTTTTTATTATAAAAAAAAATTTAATAAAAAAATGGCATTCATAAACAAGGTCATGATTGACTAAGACTTGCTGTAAGTTTGTTCAAGCAATTGACAGACTTTTAAAAATTATTATTAAGCCGATAAAAAAATATGAATAAATAAAAAATTTACCCGGTATTTTGCAAAATAATTCAAGTAATCGAATATTATTATTAAAAATTATTTTCATTGTTAATAAATATATCTATATACTTTTTTTCTATAAAAGAAAATTGAGAATGAAAAATGTTTATTAAAAATTCCATTTGTGTATATTTTTAATTAAATAATTAATTAAAAAATTAGTGTAACTTTTACTGTTGAATTTATTAAAACTTTTAAGGATTCTTCTAGTCATAACCAATGAGCTTCATTATTTAATTGGCAGATAAATTAATTAGAGCGAAATTTTATTATAAAATGAATATTATAAAAAAAAATTAAATGAAAATATAAATTTACTTGAAAAAGAAAAAAAAATATATATCTTTCGATTTTTAATGTTTACAACAAGTAGGTCGACAACAAAAATTTAATTTACGATATCATAACACGATATATATATTTATTTTGTTATCAAATAAATCTTATCATGTGTGTGTGTGTGTTTTTTTCTTTTTTTTCTTTTTTTTTACATTGTCAAAACAGTAAACAATATTGCAGAAATTAACAATAAAAATATTTCTAAATATTTTTATTTTTTTCTAAATACTTGATTGATGATAAAAAAAAAATATACCGATTGTTTAGAGCGATTGTTTATATATATACCTGTTAATAATGATGATTGTTAATATTGTTTTATTGATTTTAAATAATATTATTAAAATTCACGGATGAAATATTCCAAATAAATGCAAAAATGACATCTCAAAAAAAATGATTATAAATAAATTTTAATCACAACTATAATCATTACGTAATTATCTAACGATAACGAGTGACGACATTGAACTTTTTTTACAAAAATAAAAAAAATAACAAAACATTTGTCTCGTTTAATTATCTCTATTATAATGAGTCTGCTAAAAAAAAAAAAACTCATCAATTCTTTTCAAATAAAAAATAGAATGTAACTTTTAAAATTTGGTAAAAATAAATATTAATGATGTTTTTTTTTATAACCAACTGATAAATTTTTAAAGCTCAAAAAACTGTAGATTGATTTAATAATGATAATTTTAAATTATTACTCATTTTTACTTCGAGGTCAAACAAATTAAATTTATTTAAATTTAAATATCTCGAAAAAAAAAAAAAAAAAAAAAAAAAATTATAAATTCACTACAATTCAGCATTACAATTGGTTCTTGGGTTTTAAAAAAATTACAAAAATTGAAATTTCATACGTGATTTGACTTACAGTACAAAAATCATAACAACAATGTTATAAAATACTAAAAAACTTGCTAGTAGAACGTTGGAATGTGGTAACGCAAGACAGAAAAATATACAAGTTCGATGACTCAAGAATAAAAATTTAAAATAGCAGTTAAATTAAAAATTTTATCATTCAAATGACAGATGAACAATTAAAAATCAATCAAAAAAAAAAAAACAAACACTTGAATATTAATTTTAATTCACAACAATAAATGAAAAGGAAAATTATTTTTTTCAAATTTTTCTTTACCACTTTCACAAAATTCACAAGTTTTTTTTGTCTCTCTCTCTCTCTCGGGTTAATTAAATATTTTGTTATTTAAAAGTGTTTGATAATTATTAAAATAGGGACACGTGTTTAGTGATATGGAATGTGGACGTTATCACAAGGACCGTACGAGCGTGACTGAAGAATTGAGGATGGAGACAGGCGCAGAAAGAAAATGCCCCAGGCAAAATATAAACTCCAACTCTACTACTGCCATCACCACAGCTACCACTACCATCAACTCTTTATAAAATATATAAAATAAATTAAAATAAATAAAAGTATCAAGTGCCAGTGTGCCTCAATACTCACAAACCGCTGACAAAAATATAAAAATTTACACAATCATAGAAATATAATACAATTTCTACTCTAATTATCTTTTTTTTTCTACAAAAAAAAAATTATTTTTTTGCAATTGATGTACAATAAACTTTCATGTTCATTTAAATGAAAATATTCACACGTTAAATAATCATTAAACACACCCATAAAATAATAACAATTCGAATTATTTAAAATGGTATTAATTTAGAAAATAAAAAATTAATCTTGATTTGTTGATAATTTAAATCACACGATTGTTAAAAATTCTTTGAGAATTTAAAGCATTCAAATTTACGGTTTTTTTTTTTTTCCTAATTTGTATATGTATGTATAGTTAAATAGGAAAAATAAAATTTAAAAAAAGCTATGGAGAAATGATTTTATTTAATTTTTTTTTTTGAGAGGAAGATTTGAACTTTGCATATGGTTTATGCTCTAATATTTTTTCTCTTTTGTCTTTTTTACTTTCCCTCAATTTAACACTTGACTTGTATTACAATCTCATTGTCTGTGACCTTTTGGTATGTTAATCTGATGGATTTATCATGTGAAAGGTTTGATGATAGAGAAAAAAAAAAAATGTAACATTATTTTTAAATATCATCTTTGAATGGAAATATATTAAATAAAATTTATATTAATTTTTTTGTATAGCTAATATTATTTAGAAATAAAAAAGAAATTTTATTTGCATATTTTGTAGGTATCGTTATCATCATCATCAACAGTTTAATGAACCTCGTGATTAAAAAATTAAAATATTAATTTACTTAAACAAACAAATTATTTTAAAAATCGGTCAGGAGAAAAAAAAATAAAATCAAGTATCGTTGTTCTGATTTAAAAATTAAAAATATCTAATCAAAATAAAAAAACAATATGAATACTAATTTAATCAATTAATTATTAATATACCAAAAATGCAAATAAAAAAATTTTTTCATAATAAAATTACGCTATATAATAATATAAATAAAAAAGAGATTTTATGAAATAATTTTTATGGAAAAAAAAAATAATAATCAATGTCAATTTAAAAAAAAATAAACCAGTCATTAATATAAAATATTTCAACTTAAAATGACAGCCGTGAAAATGTCACTCAAAATGAACGTTGACATTTGAATTACCCATTAAAATAAATAAGAACAATGCAATTTAAAAAAAAAAATAAAATATAAAAATATATATATTAAATACATAAGATTTCATGGGACAATTCTCATGCTTGTATTATTATTTTATATATATATTTTGCATTAATTTAAACAATTAAAAAAAATAAATAAATAATATTCATATTGTACAATAGTGAGATTAACAATCATTGAGAAAAATTGAATGAATAAAAAAAAATAAGAAATAAAATAACAAACATCAAACATGCTATATAACAATAATTAAAAATGTAATTATTGCTTGTAATAATTTTCAGTGCTCAATGTAAACGATGTAAATTTAAAAAATAAAAAAAAAATACATCGAATGTAATCATAGAAGGTTGAAGAACCGTTGGAGCATTGACTTCCTGTTTATAATTTTAATATTTTTATTATTATTCAATCAAAATTAATTCATTCTTTTATAGAATTAACTAAAATTGATTAGATATTTTCTTTTCTAATTGATAAATATAATTTCTACGCTTGAAATTGATTTATTTAGTAGTTTAATAATTAACAAGCTTAAAATGATATTTTTTTTTTTAGACAATAAATAAATATAGGCAAATGAATAGAATAAAAATTACTTGACTTATCGATAAGATTGTATTACAAGATGAAAATAAAAGCTGTTTAGTGAAGACAAATTATAAGGAAGTTGATTGTATGTATATATATAGAAGAAAACATAAATTCTATTCTTCGTGCCAATTAATAAATAGACTGGCAAATATACATTTGTTAAATAAATAAATATATGTTTGTATAATTTTATTTTTTTTTCTCTCATTGATAAGTCTTTGAAATATATTTATTGTTTAAGGCATTACATCGATAAAATAACGGCAAATCGATATTTAAAAATTTTAAAATAAATAAACGTTCCGGCTGATAAACTATACGTAGAAATTAAAAAATAACAATTATTTATTTTTAAATAAATAATTACGATAAGAATTTATTTTAATTTTAATATTATATATTTAAATTATAAATTTGTCGCTTTTTTTTTTAAATAATAAATCCATAATTTTCATGGATTAAATTTTTAAAATTTTAAAATTCGCTCTAGTGATCTTGAAATATTTACAAAATAATTTTCTAAACAAGCAGTTAAATTACCAACGAGTTATTAAAAAAAATTAATAGTCTGGTAAAAAATTGTTAAACATGAAAATTGACAGGATTTATGAGTGACGTTAATTCATCTCTAAAAAAAAAAATAATAATTATAATAAATAGAAAACACTTATACTCGGTAAGGCATGTTAAATGCACCCATTACACGGATTTTAAATAAAAAACAACCTATTGCATGAGTTAATTATTTATACAGTTGTTTGGAAAGTAACATTGGATTGTTGTTTAACAGTCGAATAAAGATGCAATAAAATAATAATCATTTTATCACGTAAAAATAATTTTTATCTGTACGAAGATTATATGATAAATTGATATAATATCATAAAAGATCTTTAGATAACACAATTGATTTTTATCATTTGATGATACTTTTTTTTTTTGTCAAGTTTTAATATTGTTTGTTTTAAAAAAAAAAAATGCTATCAGCCTCTTTGCGTTAATGAAAATTAATATAATAAAAATTAAAATAGAGAGCTAGTTATTGCTAGATTTGGTGATATCATTTTATGAATTTATAATTATTAAATTTGCTATCAATAATAGTATAAATTAATAAATATTTTTACATAAAGTTTATGTTAATATTCACCTGAACATAGAGAAAGTTGATTTGTATAAATAAATTAATTATAAAACCATGTATAATAATTATAAATTCAAAAAAAAATATATAATAAAAATTATTTTCATTTAATTTGTATAAACGATACTTCAAATGAAACATTTAAATATTATTAAAAAAACATATCACCATAACTAAAACAATAAATAGCTCATTGTTTTGAATGAAAAATATTTATAATTATTATTTAAGTACTCACTGAAATAATTAAGTGTTTCTCGAATTTGATCTGGTGATAATTTAACGTTTTGCTCTTCTGGTCTGAGAGCAGGTGTTGGAATAAACCAATCAGCGTTTTCGTATCCTATAAAAAAAAAAAAAGAATTAAAACAATGTTATTTGATAATGGTAGATCAAAGGAAGTCTGATAGCGACAAAAGATATCGTAAATTAATGAAGCCACAAAGTTTAATAAATTTTAAACATAAAAAAAAAAAAAACTAACAAGAAGGGTTGGTTTATGTGGATTCAAGGCGTGACTCGAAGACATCTAAGGGTGTGTCATCAACTTTTCTTCAATTATATATTTTTTTTTTTATTCATGTGTGTATATTTGATACTTTTAAGTATTTAATCTGACATTTCAAGGGGATTTTGTAAATAAAATAGACAGATGTCTGTCATTGATCATTTTTTTTTTTTGATGTTTTAAAAGTTCAGTGACTTTTTTGAATAAATGAGACACACCGGATGTGCAAAATAAATATAATATTTAATTATTTTTAGAAATATATATTTAACATTTGTTTTTATTTATTTATTATTATATTATTTTAATTTTTATTATATAGATTGTTTTGAACGTACCTTGAAATTGCGTTAGGGTGTCAGCACGAAGACGATACCGGGGTATCTGTTCTTCGAGTAGACTTATTATCTCAATTTCTGGAAGCTCCCCTCCGCTGCACACCTCTGTAACAATAATAAAACCGTTATAATTTTTAATACAATATAATAATTAATTTCGTGAGAGTGTACTATTTTTTTTTTTAAATATTTTTTATTGTTCATATGGCTTTTTTAATTCAATGCAAATTATTATATTTTTAAATAGATAATAATAATAAAAATATTTAATTATTTTACCCTCAAATATCAATAAATTATATACTTTTAAAACATATACTTTGTTTTACTTGTTTTATAATTTTTTAAATAGTTTATTAATTTTTATTTTGTTGTAATAATTTATGTCAAAAGTCCAGTAAACGTAGAGGTCGAGTGAATGAAAAAAAAATTTATATTATTTTCAAGGTTGAATGTAAGACCGCTCAATTTCAGGTGGAACTATCAAGGTGGGTGGCAAAGAGGAAAAAAAAAAAAAACAAAACCTCTACGCTTCGTTTGACGTGAAAATCATAGAAGATTCATTTTTAATTCATGAAGTCATGGTTTACCAATTTTTCGTAAATTATAATGACAATTCTATTAAGGAAATAATCATATACTCCAATTGAAAGTGAATGCACTGCTAATTATTTTGCCACTTTAAAAAATCGCGGTCGTTTTACAAACAAGTACTGCTACCTGTTGGGGAATCAACAAAGTCATTTGCTTTTTCTTGATAAAGAAATTTAAACTGAGTCGGTAACAAGAGAACAATAATATAAAAATCAATAAAAACAAAATAAAAAGGCTTATTGTTGCACAATTAATTGTAATATCAAGTTATATAATTATACTTGAAATTAAATTATAAATTTTTTATTTTCATTGAAAATAATGATGAATTTTCTATAAATACATATTTTTTATACCATCTCGCCACTTGTTGAGAACAGCTTCTTTTTTTTCATAAGCTTTTTTCAATTTAGCTGGACTTTTTGGTTTTTCAATTTTTATTATAGCTTGACCGGTAAACATTTCATTCACATTTCACACAATTAAAAATTATTTTTTTCTTCCATTGGAAAAATGAAAGAAATTAATTTATATTCACACAATCATATATCACCAATAATAATTTAAAATATACAAATCAAAGTTCATTGACTTGTATTGTTTTTTTTTTTTTAAATTTTCTTCCAACAATATTATTACTTCACAATGTTGCATAACAATCGACCGAGATAAAATAAATTGTCCCTTAAACAGCCAAATTTAGATGATTATTAATAAACTCAATAATAAGATGAACAATTGATTGGCTAAGTTAATAATCATTGACCCAAAATAAGACACAATTAATTCAAGCCAAATAATATTTTTTCCCAAATATCATTGTAAATATAAAAATATAAATAATCACAAAACTTTGAATGAATGAATGAAATTAAATGAAAAGTATAATATTAATTTGATATAAAAAATAAAATATAAAATTGGAAAATAGTGAAAGTATATGATGAGCGATTGTTGAACGACTAATATCCAGATTGAAATTAAAACAGGCCAACACCTTGGGATGAGTTGCTCGAAGAAAATAGAAAAAGCACATTGGATTAAAGCCAGTTTAATTTAAATGAACATCCAGGTGTGTGTGTTACATTATATTTTACATTAAATATTATTTTATTTTTTTTATAAATATATATTTGTAAAATAATAGGGACATGCTTGGATGAAATTATCATGATGAATGTGTGCTATTATTTATGATTGTTATTTTTTTTTGTAATATATTTTTTATACAGTTGAATTGATGGAGGAAGAAGAAAAAGATGATGATGATGATGATGATGGCGGTCATCATCATCATCATTACCGACTATCATCATCATCATCATTACCAACGATCATCATCATCATCATTATCCACATGGACTTTATGATGATGAGAAACGATGGCATCGCATTATTCTCGACTGGTGTAATCATCATTTGTGAAACAACCAATGGGAAACACCATGAGCCATCCAGTCAGGTGAGATATGCGAAGGTTATAAAAGCATTTGTGAGCATTCTACAACACAACAGTCTTGTTTCGAATCTCTACCATGTTACTTGGTTTTTAAAAGAAACATTATTCTATCTATCTTTGGATATTTTTAAATTAATATTTCAAATAAAATCAAATACTTTGTCAATATAATATAATATTTTTTATCTTCAAAAGCAAAAGGTAATAATTAATTTATTTATAAATTATTATTTTTATTGTTTATAGTTTTATAAATTGTTTTAGTTGTAGATTGTTTTAAATATTTATTGGTGAATATAGTGTATTTTTAATATTATTGTTTGTTTTGATTTTTAAAAAAACTTACCAGTAATAGTTTCAGCGTCTCGGGTGCTAGCGGAGGTTGCAATTTTATTATTACGTGGTAATCTCAGTGATTGTAGTGTTGCTCTTGCACTGGAAGATATTTTTAAGGAAGCGGCTGATGAACGTGCCGCTGTTGTTTCGGTCCGTATTGGACCCACATCTTCCACGGCTGCCAGCTTGGACGATGTGGCGACGAGAAATATCGCCTCACCTTCCTAAATAACATTAAAAATTATTAATAATAATTTAACTTTCTAAATTAACATTTATTTATTTCAGTTGAAATATTTTGTAGATTTATTTGTCGTTTGTTGAACTTGCTAAGATTAAATGATACAATAAGATGAATCAAGTGATAAAAAAAATAAAACTGATTAAATTGATTTAATGCCAAAATTTCTTTAATCTGTTTTTTTTTTTGTTTTTATATTTTTTTCGTGACTTGAATTTTAAATAAATAAATTATTATTTTAGTAATATAGAATTTTT
Organism: Aphidius ervi; assembly: GCA_015776835.1. Taxonomy (NCBI): domain Eukaryota; kingdom Metazoa; phylum Arthropoda; class Insecta; order Hymenoptera; family Braconidae; genus Aphidius; species Aphidius ervi. Next base: position 967,867 of record MKYW01000003.1, on the reverse strand, counting down.
ATAAAAATATTATTTGGCTCAATGTCTTAATTAATATTTATTAATATTAATGCAAATAACATCTTGAAATTAACAGGAAATACATAATCAAAATAAAAAAAAATTTATCAAATAATTTGCACTCTGATCTACATAAATTGACAACATAATACTGACTCACTAATTAACAATTGACTATGACTAATATACCCTCAATTTTCTTTTGAAAAAAATAAAAATATTACTATGAAATTTTTTCCATGAAAATATAAAATTAAATCTCCCAAAAATCATTAAAAATTATGAAAAATTTTATTTGATAAAATAATTGTAATTATTTATCGTGTTACTTGATATTTTAAATATAAAAAATAAATATATTTTTGTCATCCCTTAAAATTATTCATGACGTCATTCTTAAAAACTTTTTATTACAAAAAAATATTGTTTTTATTATTTTTTTATTTGGAATTTATTTTAAAGCATTTCTAACGTTAAACATACCAAAGTAGTTTATTTCGAGAACGCAAATAAGAACAAGACCGAGATATTTGACACTCCAACTGTTAAAAATTTTCTTCAAATACTATTTTCAAAATTTCAATAATTTATTTAGCTAAATGATAAAAAAATATTATGTTTCTCATCAATGTCTTTTAAATTGTTGAACGTTTTTTTATCATTTAAAAATTTAACTGACAATTTTTTTCGGTGATTTTTTTTTTTGTCATGCTTTTTTTTGTTTGTTGATTTTGATTTATTTAGCGTAATTTTTTTTTTGTTTATGGACCAAACAAGATAATTTGCAATAAGTGATAAAAGTCACGTAGGCATTTAGGTAATTTTTTTTTTTTTTTTATCCCCTTGATTTACTTCCGGTCTAGAAATTCCCCTTTCGACCTGAATTAAAAATTTGTTTATCAATTATTATAAGTTTGATAAAAATATGAAAATTATTAAATAATTGTTTTTATTTATTTTCAGGGTCGAGGTGTAATATCGTATGACGTCACCGGCGTATTGGTGACGTCATTGACTTGATCAAAAGCCGGAAGAAAAAAAACTGCAATATTGAAAAGTTGAATTGAAAAAAAAATAATAATTGAAAAATTAAAAAAAGAAAAAACATTGAAATATAATTACTTGAGTGTAATTATTGTTTTATTTTCTTTTTTTTTTTCATTTTTCAAGTGTATTTGTGGTAATTTTTTTTGTGCATCTGGTATTTTATGAAAAACATTAGCAAGATGACTGAAAAAATGGAGGAGGGTGAAGTCATGGTGATTGACGAACTCGAGATAAAAGGTTTGATATTTTAATTTTAAAAAAAAATTATTCATTTTCTTTGTGTTAGATTTATAAACATCTTCATCAAGTAATTTTTTTTTTTCCCCCATGAATCACTTGTTAAAGATTTATTGTGTCTAAAAATATTTTTACTTGAATGAATCTTCAAATAAGAAAAAAATCAACTTTCCCTAAAATTATTTTCGTCAAGTCATTAATGAATAGATAAAAATAAAATTAATAATATTAAAAAAAATTAATTATTTACAAAGCTAAAAAACTTACCAATTTTTAAAACGAGTAAAAATTTTTTCCTCGTTTGGAAAATTAGCTTTTAAATCACCATCCAAAATAACCAGGAATTTGCTGAAATAAAAAATAAAATAAATTAATTAACAACATTATTATAACAAACAATGAAAAATTTTAAAACAATATTTAAAGCAATTATTGTTTTCAAGAGTTTAAAGTACAAATAACCTGATAATCATAAATTTTTTTTGATCATTAATTAATCATAACAAACAGCTGACATTAGACACAATAACTCACAAATTATGATGTAATAATTATTAATTATTATTCAACATATATTTAAACAATTAAAATAAAAATTTTTAACACTAAATATGTTCTCTCTATGAAAACAGACAAACGACTGCCAAGTTCCAAAGTCTCTTATCTCACTTTAACAGACCAAATACATCAAAAAAAAAAATAAACTTTTTCATTATCATCAGCTTTTTTCTTATTATTATTGGCTCAACAAATCATCACGTAATATTTAAAATATTTTACAATATTTTTTTGACACTTTTATTTTGTTATTTAAATTTTTCATTTAATAAATAAATAAATAAAACATTGACTTTGATTTTTCATTGTTTGACAGAGGACTCTCACATGAAACAATATCGATCGACTTGTTTGCCCTCATAAAAACAAATTAGGTTAAATATCTCAAATTTAAAAAAAAAAATATAAAAAATATTTATTATCAATAAATAAATAATGAAAATATTTACAAAAATTATAATTAATAATATTGACAATTTATTTATTGCTAGTTAAAATAACAAAAGAAATATTCAAGTTAATCAATAAAAAAAATTAGAGATAAATTTATGTACTCCAGTGTGTCATAATATTAGCTGAAGGTCATCGATTTATAATTCATTTAAATTATTTCTTACCGTATAATTTGCCGGAAGATTCATCATTATTATTTATTTATTTAAAATTATATTATTATTAATAATCACATGAAGGATTATTCAACTTTTTAAGACACAACACTGTAACCCTTTAACAGGAGCACGTCACAAAACAGCCATTTTTTATTTTCTTGATATTATTTTTTTTATCTTTTTTTTTTTTATTTTTTGGAGCAAACACCTGGGTCCCTCTGGTTAAACTTCACTCGCGGCTAATTTAAAATCAATTGACTATTATTATTCACTAATTAATATAGGTATCTTTAACAGGGTGTGTGATTAATTTTTTTTATTGAGTAAACATACACAGATTATTCCATTTTTTTTTTCGTTAGTTTAATTTATTATAGCACTGTTTTGGAATGTGAATTTTTTTTTGGGTTGACTTTTAATGTTTTTTGTTGTTGTTTGGTATTTTTTAATTATTGGGTAATGATTATTTGGAGACTGATGACTGTCTGATGGGTGTTAGTGCAAGGATTTAATATTGGATTTAATTTTGTACTTGGAATTCTTATTTTATTGGCATTTTTGAGGGATTTTAGATAGATTGTTGGAGCGACGGTATGGAGGACATTTTATTAGATTCACGGAAGACGGCAGACTAGATTTTCTAAGCGCCAAAATTTGAAATACCATTATTTGTAAATTTATATATTAATTATCAATTAATTAATTTGAAAGTTTTTATAATTAGTTTTATTTTTTTTTTCAAATTAAATAGTTAAATTTATTTTTTTTTAATTAAATTATTATTTGAATTTGCCGCTTAATAACCTTCAGAGAATTTAATTAGTTTCATGAAAATTATCAAATCAATTTAGACAATTAGTTTTATAAAAAATTAGTTATAATTTATTTTTCAAATTATTTATTTATTTATATTTTATTTTCTTGTTGAAATTTTAAAATGATAAAATTTGTTTTTGAATTTAAAATGGCCACCGGAAGCTGCGTGATGTTTCAAAAAAGTAACTTGAAAAAAAAAGATACTTTGTTTTTGGAACTAGCCAGTTGGTACATTTGTTTTCTGGTAATATTTTATTACGTCATGTTTGCATTACCGAATATCGATTGTCATTATTTATATCGTACGTTTCCTCTTCAGTCATCGATTCACTTTTTACATTTTACATTTTTACAGTAATGCAGAGTGATAAGTTTAATTTAAGTGTTACATTAAATATTATTTAACCATTATCCAAACAAGTTTTTAAATTAACAAACAAAGAAATGTCGTTTAAAATACCCAAAAAATACATAATAAAAACGATGTTGATCGCAGGTTAAACGTCGTTTTGTCTCGCGAAAAAAAAAAAAAAAAAAAACAACACATCAACCTGTGGCAATACTAAAGCCAGAAGAAAGCCAGAGCGAAACCAGACTTGTAAAAAAGACGTTTATTTATAACAATATCTAAAATTTATATATACCATTATTTAGAGGATTAAAGAAGCTACAAGAAAACCACCATAAATTTGGGGATAAAAATACTTCGTTTTTTTTTTAATTTTATTTTTACGTTTTTCTGGGCGCGCGGTCGATTTCCACCATAATAAATCTTAGATCCCCAAGTTCATGGTGGTTTTCTTGTAGCTTTTTTTATCCTCTAAATAATGGTATATATGGATTTTTTCTAAACAATTGCCCTCGGCCACGACAACACC